>JAZGTK010000099.1:24390-158924 GCA_036877625.1 Ambastaia sidthimunki | reverse complement strand
CCCCCCCATCCCAGCCTGCAAGCAGTCATTACACACAGCAGGAAGCCACCGCTGATAACACTGAGCACTGGCAGATGCAGTGTCCTCTCCTCTGATAACTCACCACAATACACTGACTGTGCTCAGATAAAATCATATAGGTACGTTGCCCAGCTAACGTTGGCTAACGTTCTTCAAAAGTTCTCTCAAAGTTATCAAAAATGTTCTTGCAGCAATGTTAGTAAAAACTTTGTTAATGTTATATATCATATATTAAAAATAGTATTTTTAAGTTGTTAGTGGCACATTTAGGAATGCTACGAATTAAATGTTTGAAAAACATTCCCACAAGCGTTAATACAATGTCTTAAAAACTGGACATTTTGAATGTTCCCAAAACATTCAAAATTACAGTTTTAAGTTTTTGGTATTTAATGAAAACAGTAGGGAAACATTTTTACAACTTAAAATTGTTAGCTGGGTTTAGGACAAGAAGAGTGTGTGGAGATGGCTCATAATAGTTACAGACTAGTCAGTTGATTAAGGTTACCTAGTTTATGTGGATATTTTGTTTAGTTTAAAAAATTTGAAACCACAGAACAAGTTAATTTGATAACCTTCTCATCGCAACACATTGCATAGCACTACTTGTTTTTTCAGAAAAGTAATATATCACATATTAGGCAGGGCCTGTATTTTGTATAGATTTGCTGTGTTAAACTGTCCCATGAGGCATTTTATGACACAATTGTTACAGCTGAAGGAATCTGTTCCCACCCAAATAACCCCTTAGGCCTCTTTAGTGTAACGACTGTCAAACACGTCGTGTTTTGCAGGGCGATGGTTAACCAAACACAGACTGTTAACTCTTATCCACACCAACTCTGACTCGATGTCACCGGTCACATTCCTTTGTGACGATCTGTTGTGTCCAGCGGAGTCGAGCTCAGAAAACAAACCATGTCTTTTAAACTGTGTATAAACGGCTTCAACACACAAGTGTAGTTCACCAAACAATGGGAGTGACTTTGAACCGGTTCCAGACCACCAACTAATTCACATTAGTCTAATTCACATTTAGTCTTGCTCAGGTTGAGAACTTTTCTTCTACTAAGACGATGTCCATTCTGCAGTGAGGGGAAAATTAACTTAACTTGCCAGGAAACAGTTCCAGGTCTGATTGGTGACTTCACTTTAAGAGGGTCCAATGTAAACACTGACTTAATATTCTGATGCTTCTCAATCCTTTTCTCTTTTTGTTTTTGTAGGTTTAATCCAGATCGCTGTTATCGCCTTGACATTAAATCCTGTCCGTGAAATCAGAAACAAATGATGTTTGAATGTTTTTACTGCCAGTGCAAGAAAATAAGGCCAGTTTTTGATCAGAAGAAGAAAACATGTTTGAGGTTTGAAATGGCAATAGTGGTTCATTTAGGTCACTTATACGAACGCAAGGTTAACAAAACCTGGGGCTTTGTCCCATTTTAACATGCTTGTTTAACTCAGGAACAGATTGTCCCAGGAATTCTACGGAACTTTCCATTCCTCATTTGGAAATCTTTTCCGCAATACTTAAACTTTCTACTTTTCAGACTTTCAATAACAGTTTTAAATTGTTTAGTTTAATAAGCTTTTAGGCAAGTGACTATGAATAATCTTAAAAGCAGTTTGACAACAGCTGCACTAAAATGAACTTTCCTAATGTAAATACTGTTTAATACAAAGAGTTTGGCTCATAAATGCCCCATTGCCAAGTCGATAAAACCAGTCTTTTATCAGAGCAGTGTTTTGTTTTAGGAACACAGGCAGGTTTGCAGACTACACAAGATTTGCTGTAACACACAGTTTGACTACACAAATTGTCATTGATTTGTGCGTTTATTTACGTCAGCCAGCGACTCCTGCTGGTTCTTGAGCAGCCGTGTAGCTCTCAACGGTTATGGATCCGTTTTGGCTTGAGTTTCGTTCCCCTTTGACCCGGTTGGCTAGCGTGCCAAAACATAATCTCTTAAGTGCTTGAATTGAGGAGTCGTCTCTAATCGCCTTGCGTTACTATAAAGGCTGTTTATTCCCTCGTTTGGCAGTTGATCTTGAGAAGTGATAGCGGTTGTGTAGCATGTGTTTACCGTGAGAAGACCAAATGCACCAGAAACCCAGCTAACGGGGAACATTCTCAAAACATTGGATAACGTTCTCTAAAAGCTCTCTTTCCAAGTTATCAGAACGTTCTTGGAGTAATGTTAGTAGAACATTTATTTTACGTTATATATCATATGTATCAAAAACGTTATTCTTAAGTTGTTGGTAGTCGTTTAAAAATTTTTAAAACAGAATGTTTAAATAATATTCTTATAACCTTCTCAGCTGTCAACGAATCTTTTCTTTTAGAATTCACTGGCAAGATAAACTGCAGAAGTCGCAAAAAAAACTGTGATGCATTTAAGATGCGTTCAGAAGACCTGCGATGATGATGATGATGATGGTGATGATGGTTTTAGGTGAGTACAGATAAACAGAACCTGTGATTTTAATGACTCATGTTTAATGATTATGTTTGATTCTACAAAGCTCTCAGTAACCCTTCATCTCCATAACATCTCCATAACATCAGAGAACCGTTTCCTCCCTTCAAACGAGACACTGTGTTTAAAGAACACACACAAGACATTACAGTGATGACAGATATATGACTGGAGGCCTTAAAGCCCCTTTATTTACAGTCAAATCTGGTTATTAAAGTGCCTTTAGTGTTTCTGTTTAACACTGACGTTAACTGAACGCAAAGGTCTTATTTTGAAGGTTTTTTAAGCTTATTTTGAGAAATTAGGCTGAACAGACTTGTGTTCAGCCCACAGGACCTGTGTAACACTGTGTTAACACATTAACACATTTAGTCTGCAGGGAATTTAGTACCTTTTAATGGTAAACAAATGTTAGAATTACTATTGCAAAATAAGAAGCATTTATCGAAAATGACCACATTACTTGCACATCACTGAACACATCAGCAAATTTCCATACCACAAATAAACGTTCTTTGAGTAAGAATATTTTCTTCCAGGGCTGCATGGGGCGGGTCCGTGCTACATTTCCCACCCGGCATCTCATTAGAGTTTCTTGGGTTTTGACGTCACCCTCGCGCACACACAATGAGCCCTCAGTGCTGATGTTCAAACTACAACCGTGTCTTCATCGCATCCTCAACAAATCCACACACAACCTCAATTTCCACCTCAATTTGAGCACGTTTCCCAGTTGTTTTACATAAAGAATTCATTAAACGAGATCCTGCTCTCTGCCTTCACAAAGCGATACCAGAACTGCAGGTTTCGAAACAGAAAACAGATGGAGACCATTATCAACTTTCTCTAAACAGTGAGCTGTGTTTGTTAGCTTTACGGCACATGCAAAAAAAGTTTGGAAATTGAAATATGTTATCATAGGTGTCCTCAGAGAGGGTCAGCCCTGCATAAGCCACAAAGTGCATGTCCAACTCAGATGTCAACGGTCCAAAGTAAACATTCTTCTCAGTGCTGCAACAGAACCTCAAAAGTTCTGTGTGTGGATTATTTCTTACAGAGCCTGATGCCATCTGAACTTTCTAAAATAACTGCCAACACAATTTTTTGCTACAAAGTACTGATCCAATTATGTCTGTTGCTACAAGAAAATAATCTCAAGATCCACAAAGAACTACAGTATCTAAGCCCTGATGCTTAAAGAAACCTAAAAACCAATACAGTGATTTAAAGAACCTATATTGTAACTTAATAACCTATATTGTTCTTTGAGGAACCTAAGATGCTACAAATGAATGTTTGTATATGTTTTCAAACTTACATTTCTTTAGTTAAAAATGTGCAAAAAATAGTTACTGATCAAGTACAGTAAAGTATGTAAAGTATCCTGCAGTTTTATGTTTCAAACAGAGATGGTGCTAAAGAGGCCAAAGTTACGGATTGCAGCTTATAACTGGTTCACGTTAGGAAAGGTCACATGGAAAGTCCACTGGTTCAATGTGATCTGGCAGCCATGATAGGAAAAGGTCAGAGTTCAGCCTAGGTCATCACAGACCGATGAACTTATCTCTGAAGAATCTGGTAACATGATCTTGAGATGCAAACAGCTGCCAGGCGATCTGATTAACCAGCACTAACCCCAAACATGCATCATGCATTTCACTGTCAATTAATACCAAACCTCTGTGTGTTTTTAATGTAACAGATGCTTCTTTGGGGCAAGTTTCATCTAGTTGTGCTACGGTAAGTTTAAATCTTTTAATGTCAGACAAACTCAGCTCTCCAAACAGCACATAGCGCTTCATTCATGTGTTAAATAAAGCCATGCATTATTAATTTATAAGTTAACACACTTATGGCCCTCTGCATTTATTTATCCAGCTGTTTCCTCCTCAGTGCTTTTGAGTGTATTGAGTGTATTAAAGTAAAGCCTCACAATAACATACGATGGACTGTTTCTCTCACAGAATGTGGGCAACACTCGCTGGTCTCTTTGGAGCCGGGCTGTCTCATAATTCACTGATAAATAACAAGGGGAAGTTGTTTGTGTTCATGTTAATGGGGCTATTCAAATGAATTGACTCACCGCTGGTCAACCACAGCACAGCTTTAAAAGCTGGAGTCCAGATGACGGATGTAACCATCATAAGTGCAATTAAATTGCAACATTTTGGCAAAGAGATGCTTTTAATTCTTCTATTTGAAAACATACAGCGCAATAATAAAATAGTGAGTTACTTATGAATTATTATGACATTATGAGCATAAGTATTAACAAAAGTGTGACGTGCTGAAACTGTTTTAAACAACAAGCGCTTTTAATAAACTTCATATATTTCATAAACTTTAATATTCATACACAAACTTAATAGTGAACTAAATATTCAAAACGTTATGTGTCAACTTTGCGCATATAAATAAAAGACGTTTATGAATCTAAATATGCAAAAGATGATTTTATGATATTTTACAGGTGCTGTGTTTGTTTTGACGGAGGGCAACTAGTTAAAGTGCGCTGGTTTAGTTTAGTTAAAACAGAAAGTGAATGATGAGTCGTGTTAGCGGTTCTTACCTTGTGAAGCAGAGCTGTGTGTCCGGCTGAATGATCTGTGATGAGTCCCACTCGCATCCAGACCTTCACAGCTCCTCTCACACGTCACACAGTGACGCAGAACCGAGTGCCTACGTCATCAGCTGTTACAGACTTAATGCAGAATGAAACGAGACCAACGAGGGCTAGTTGTCACAATATATATAACATAAAACAGAAACATAAGGAAAGTACTAACGTTACTGCAAGGACATTTTTGATAACTTTGGGAGAACTTTTAGAGAATGTTAGCCAATGTTCTGAGTACGTTCCCTGTTGGGGAAGAGCACATATACAGCCTCAGTGTTTGCATGTCTTTCTGCTGAGTTCATTCTACATTCTACAAACCTCAGCTCACTGTTTATTCTAAAGAGTTGTGAACATCATTTATTGATTAATGGCTGTTTTACCAGCTTTGATTATAAACACTCTAATAGCTGAGCTTGACAGAAAATGTAAGTAGAAATTGATTTTTTTGACGACAATGTTTAGTGGTGCTTGCATTTTTAGACACAGTTTTGTGCTATTGTACATAAATTGAAAAGTACATTTTCATGCCACACACATTATTAATACAGAATTATATCCTGTATTTTCAAAATATGGTCTTCACAGATTCTATTTGTGTCTTCAATAGTTTATTTTTTTATCAGGCACACAGAACAACATGTGAAATTTTCATTCAACTTTAAAACAGATTCAATCAATCCAAAAACGTGGAAAGAAACGCGTTCATGATCCACTTGTAGAACGTCACACATGTGAACTTCACGTTAAACGTGGCGGCTGTTTACAATCAGTCCACACAAAAGCCCCTTTTCTTCTAAATACCTGCAGAGTGGTCGCAGGAAACACACGCATGTCTTCTGTGCTTGTGTTTTCAGAGGCTCTGAGTGCACAGGTTTGCTCTTAGAAAGCAGGTACTGTATGTTGGCTACAAGGTCTGATTCATTTTCAGAAACAGCCCCCAGGAATTTAGCAGCATGACCCACTGAGATCAGTGGATAACTTTCTTCCTGTCCTGCTGAAATGTCTGCGGGAGGCAAAGTGTAGGTTTTAAAAGCTGTTTTTTAAAGATTTTTGCAGGCTTGTACCGTATGATTATCTTAGAATTCTCAAAAAATCTGAATTGTTTGCAGAAAGACATTCCTTTAGAAACAACATATATAAAGAACAGTAAACATTTGTTTAGGGACAGGTCGTGTAAAGTACAGTACACAGTCGTTTGGGTCAGGTAGTATGGAAGGATGGAAGGTATGGAGGATGGAATTGGCATATATAGGGGACATTACGTTATGTAATATACAGTATATTTTTATATTCAGAAAATATGAGTTGTGTCTTTTCCCTTCCAAACATGCGGTCACAGTGCCAGGGTCTTTTTGGTGGTTGCCAGGATGCTGCTTTGTGGTTGCTAAGGTGTTGAGAGTGGTTTCAAGTTTCAGGTCCAATTCTACAGAATTTCGCTGTTACTGGTTTTTCCATGTGTTAATTGGTTCTGTAGTCATCAGTTTTCCAGCCGGCACACCCGGACAGCCGGGCAGACTTCACAAGAATTAGTCCAGTAAAACCTCTATTAACACACGCCTTAAAATCAACATTCTGCCTCTGAATGCCAATGACTGTTTGTCTCGATTTCCTTGTTTAGATGCTGAATGCATGTTAGAAAATATTACAGGGGGTTTCAGAGCCACAGGACGCATGTTTAACTACTAGGACTACAAGGTAGTTACTGAAGAGAAAGAGAAAGTTAAGTTGTTTGTGGAACGTTTTAAAAATGTTGAATGTGTTGAATGAGTGTGTTGTGTGCTGATCTGAGGTGGATCTATCTTGACTTGCTGTAGGTGGAGGGATGGTGAGGGGTCTTTGTTTTCTCCGTCCTTACTTCCTGTTGTCACAGGATGTTTGTCCACCACATCCTGTCTCCAGCTCTGGTGTCTGGAGTTTGTTCTGTGATTGACAGCTGAATACAGCAGAGGTTATCAGTACCAACAGTCACTGTTTCCTGTATCTCTGTGCTTGGTTGTGCATTGATGGATTTAACACTTTGATTTTTTAAAGGTTATGACATGTCATTTTTAAAACTTAAACTTAATTCAAAAGCGCTACTTTTCTCTAAGCTTTGAATATTGATAACATAAATACACTTTTTATTTGCTTAAAGATGATATGGCACAAACTTGTAATGAACTTGCGTTTTCCTGAAGTTACCGCTAGATGGCAGTCATGCTCTCTGCATTTACTGTCTATCGATACTATACTGCTTTACTGTACTGTAGTTATTCAGCATAGAAAAAACACGGTTATCTGTTAACTTGAATAAATAAACTTAAACTTCATTTTAAATAAGTTTTGTAGTTACTATAAACATAAACAGAGAGTTTAGAGTAAAAGATTTAGTCAAATTCCACGTTTACTTTCATACATGCATCAAATTAACGCAGTTTCTCTTACTTTGTGTTATAATTTATTGCTGTCTCTAATTAATAAGATTATAAGATAAATTAATAAGGGTTACAATTTATTATTACTGTTGTTTATACAATATTAATTGTATATTTAAACTGACAGTATAAATAATAAATGGATCTATAAAGGAATCCAATTTGTGACCCGTGTGCTCTTATGATCATACAGTCATACTGTAGTATTATATCCAAGCTGTCTTTTGAAACATTTATTAGTTACTGCTATTGTTTGTAATAAGGCTCTTTTGCTTGTTTGCAAACATGATGAATAGAGCTGATTTCTGTGAGCGTGTGTGGCTCAGACTGTGATGGGATGTTAGTTAGGATTTCTGTGAGTGTGTGTGTGGCTCAGACTGTGATGGGATGTTAGTTAGGTCTGGTCTCATGAGAACTGGCCTCTTTTTGATCTGCATACGTGTCGTCCACCAATCAGAATTCACAATGACTGAACAGTTGCACAGATACTGGGAACATTTTTAAAACTTCTTTGGGGTTATAAATAAAATATCAGTTATTAAGTAAGTAAACTTGTGATCCATAAATCCATGTTAAGAAAATAACTCCACAAATAACCTGCAGTTTCATGTTTCAAACAGAGATGGCGGTAGAGGGGCAAAAGTTACAGTTTGCAGCTTTGAAATAATTCATACATGTATCCCATTTTTCCCATATTATGCTGTGAAAATAGTTTGTTAAGCAGCTAATTCTAACTGATCTAATTCTTATAAATTACAGCTGTTGGTTTAGCCCAACTCAGTCAGGTTCAGTCAGTCATTAAATGGGGTTAAAAGTTTAAGCAACCCTTTACAGTAGTCTCTCCTAGCTAGCCTATATTATTTAGCAGTAACGTTACATTAACATAATTTTCACTCGAGTAATGTTTCGTTTCATAATCTCAAAATGTCATTATAAAGTTAAAACAATCCGTTATCAGACATATTTAAACATTTAAGCTGGATGTTGCACATTTGCTGTAGGTTGTAAATGGATCACGGCACCCGAAAAATCATGTAGTTTCTCAGATTAACTCTGGCCCCGATTTAGCAAAGCAGCACAAGTTGATTCTGTTTCTGAAAGGAGTTTGGAGGTCTGTGCTGTGTTGACATTATGAAGATGGTGTATGAATTTTTTATGAACCAGCACAGAGACTCGAGCTGTGAAATAACTGCGTTTAGTTGCCTCAGACGCTTCTGGATTGTTTGGAATATGTGTGTGTGTGTGTGTGTGTATGAGTTTGTGTGTGTGTGTGTGTGTGTGTGTTTGGTTACATGTTCTTATGGATGAGGAACTTGTTTTTTCTCCACATTAATAGATGCACTGCATACAGAGATTATGAAGGCATAATAATCCCATTTTATTAATATAATTCTTTCACCTTGATCATCTTACATCAGTATGTACAGTATCAGAGATTAAACACATCCACATTTGCTGTTTACATGTGTCAGACTGACCTTTTTATTTTTAAAGTCACCATTTAGAATTGAATAACACTACCTACAGTAAAATCCTGTGTCCTGTAAATACAGCAATGACAAACTGAAGGCCAGTATAGCTATGATTCTAAGAAAACTTCTTTTGCTTCATGTTATATTTACAGTACAGTGCAGAACAAAGAAAAAGAGAGTTTGTAGCTTGAATGAGTCTATATGTGAAGATATTGTGATATGAAACTTGCATTTTGTTTATTTCGATGATAAACAGAGTTGTCATCACAAAATGGTGAAACAGAATCCCAGGAAACATACTCAGAATGTTGGCTAATGTTCTCAAAAAGCTCTCTCACAGTTATCAAAAACGTTCTTGTTATAACGTGAGCTTGAACGTGAGTTTAAAAACGTTTAATGGACTCAGTATGTAGCAATCCTTTACAGTAACATTTGTATTTGAAAAGTAAATAGGGTCAAAATTGAATTCATGTAGAATTTACAGTTTCTTTTGACCTTAGATACACAGTAGATATAATAAATAGATAATACTGAAAGACATTTTGTGTATAAATCACGTCTACCTGCAGATGTATGTAATTTCTGTTCTTTAATTTAATTTTAATAACCTAAAAAAACATGTTTACCATATAAATATCTCATGTTTTCACCATCTTCTTATATCCATAAATCAAACACTCAAAACACTAATTCTAGCAGGTGACCTTTGACCTGAGCGGTTTCAACTGGCAAATGATCAAATTCTCAAATAAAGTGACCATCACATTTGTAAAGCATTGTGACAATTTACAGCTTTTTACAGGCAATTTACCTGAATTTTACAGGTAAAAATCCACCACAATCCTCACAAAAGTATCATTAAATGTAATCAAAACATCTTTCATTTTCTAATTGAACACTCAGTGTCACCGTTAGAAATGTTTAAAATGTGCTTTTGGCATTTAAACATTATATGGAGTTTAAGTTTTACTGGTCTTCTGGACATCCCAGAAGCTCCGCCCTTATTGTGATGCGTCCGTACCACGACCACGGAAGGATCCGTACGAATCGGGCGAAGATTGGCGGATCGATCATGTTCTTTCTGTGTGTTTCGTTGTCGAAGTTTCCTTGGAATATCTGTCAATAAGACAGAAGGACATTTTAGTAAAAATCAGGCATTTAAAGCTCTCTAATGCCTCTCTACTGCCATCTCTGTTTAAAACTTAAAACTGCAGGTTATATACTTTTCATTACATACGGTGAAGACAAATGAAGACAAACTGATATTTCCTGGGAACTCTGACCCGACAGCTCCAATTATAAATTATTATAATTATTAATAATAATTATTATAACAGCTCCATTATTATAAACTTACCATGTGAATCAGGATGAGATAATGAGATCGTGTTGAACACCTTTCTGTCGTGTACTTGCTCAATAACTGATTTTTGTTCGTTTTTAACCCCAAAAACTTACAGACTGCAGCTTTAATAAAGTATCATAATGTTCTGATTATTTAAAAAGTGTACATTAATACGACTGATCATATAGGCAGTATAAAGGCGTGTTAGAACCAGACATTTGGCTGTCATGCGCTCTTAACCTGCGGTCTTTTAATAGCTCTTGTTAAAGGACACTGTTCACAGATCAGTCCTATGAGAGAATCTATCCTGCAGTAAAAACATCTCATCAGCACTGCTAGAGCACATTACCCACCCCACACCACTAATAACCCCCCACCCCCACCACTGTCATGACCTCACTGTGTGTGTGTGTTTTAAAACACAGGGACTGTGTGTGAAGGTCTCGTCCTTCATCTTTATTTTAGTCTGAGCAGATCCACACGTACTGAACACAAATCTTCTCTCTGTCTCTCATCTAATAACTGACACAGAGTCAGGCTGAAGTTTGGGGTCTTCAAAGACATTCCTGCTAAAAAAAGCTTTTGTCCGCCCCTCTGGCTGAGAATTACAGAGGTGATAACTTCAGCCAGAGGTTGGAGATTGTCATAAAAATGCTGAGAGTAAAATTTTCTTCTGGCTACTGCTGATGTCCTTTATTACGTGTGTGTGAGGGGCAGCGTGTATTTCAGTTCTTAACATGAATTTTGTCATGATAAATGACATTTAATGCTTGTCACTGGCTAAAATGAACATTAATGGTTACTATGATGTTTTGATGGATGGCAGGTTTGGCTGGATTCTCACCTTGTCTTTTCTCTGCTTCTCGTCCTGGTAGACGGACCATCTCTCTCCATCATCGCTGAACGCCAGTTTATAATAACCGACAAACTGCACACGGCCGAAGTCTTTGGCTCCCTGAGTGATTATTCCTGTGATTTTAGTGGGAACCAGCAAATCCACCTGAAGTTAAGAGGAGAGAGTTGTGGGTTCGATTCTGGACGTAGCTTCCCAGCTAACAGGAATTAGTTGAATGTTTGGATAATACAAACTATTTTTCTCTCGCTGTCTCACTCCTTTCCTCTGAATTATTCTTTTATGAGGTCTTGAGTTCTTCCTGACATGAGAAGCATTCACAGCAGTTGTGTAAGCTCACAGAAGACTCTGATTGGCTGAGTTCAGCTTAGTAAGCGTGCAGGTGTAATAGAATATATACATTACGCCGGTCCCTTGGATCCAATTTCCTGATCTCAGTTCAGCAGCATATTAGACTATTTAAAGACATAACAGCTCACAGATCTGAAACGGTCCATTATATTCGTAAAGAAACATGGACAACAGCGAGCAGTTAACTGGTTTGGCTTGGTTAGTGATGATTGTGACATTGGGGATGAGGTTGACCCCATGTTGACCTGTGGGGGAGCGTATGTGGGGGATGAGTATAAATGTGTCGTGTCATGGGAAGTCAGGGCTGAAATATAATACTTTACTGAAGAAGATTTATTGATTTTATGCTATGTCAGATTTACACCCCCCCACCCCCTCAAATAAAAATGACTTCTAAATAATTCTGCTGACTGTAATGTATTTTGTGATATTTCATTTGGGCACATTTTCTGTTTTTCCCCAATGTTTCCATTAAGTAAAAAACAAAATGTTTGAAAGTTCTAGGAACCATGTGGGTCCGTACTTGAGATTTACTTTCCAATGAGATCAGTACTTAAACTAATGTACTCCCACCGTTCTGTTTTCTTCCAGAGTCATCTCACCTGCAGCCACTGTGACTGGTCATTGTGGGCGGACGTCCATGCGTTGACCTTGCCCTGTTTGTCCAGTCTGGCCTTGGACGGTTCCCAGGAGAACATGTCCATGTTGAGGGTATGAAACACACTGGAGGAAGAGATCTGATAGTCCTGGATGTGTCCTGATTTCATCCCCATGGGCTCCGAGCATCCTGGCCAAAAAACACAAGAAATCTGCATGTAATTCTCATGACTGTCTTTGACAGAAAAAAATATAAATATGAAAACACGCAGACCTGTGAGCTCGCAGCCCAACAGCTCCATGCGCAGGGTGCAGTGTTTCCTGCAGACTTGTGGGTAAATACGAATATACTGAGCTTCGATTGGTGGGCTGAAGGAGTTGGAGGCGGGGCTACTGTTATCAGTGTTTCCAGTGAATATCTGTATTCAAATATGACAAATAAGACTTTATCAGTTCACTTTATTTAAATTACGAGGGCATGTAACACCGTATTACAACATTTTTGGTGCATGAAACACTGACTAACATTATATATGTATTTTAGGTAAGAATTTAGGAAATCCTTTTAAAGGAAGGGAAGGCAAATAGCAAACTAGCTTTGAAGACATAAGATCCCGTGAAGGACATCATGTAGGAATGATGAAATAGTTCTTGTCCAAATTCTGAGTAGATCTGTCATAGATATTTATAAAAAAAAACAAAGATGGGCAGGTTTGTAGGAGAAGTTCTAAAGCTGACAGTTCTTCTTCATTTTAAAACCCTCCCCGCGTGTTTCTTCATCTCATGCAGAACGAGAGCTGTGTCCCGTCTCACCATATCCTCATCTGTGTCCTTGACTTTAAACACGCTCCAGGCTCTCCCGTCCTCACTGTACATCACTTTATATGACTTTACGTACTCAGGGCTCCCGATACGCTTGGCGCCCTGTGTTATCAGGCCGGTCACCCTCATCGTCCGCTGTAGATTTATCTGTGAGGGAACAACACAAATGAACCAGCTCAGCTCACAAGATGAATGAGTGAAGGGTGCTGAGTGAGGAGCAATATTTCTCCCTGTCAGAACTTGCTCTGGTGCAGAAGATGACAGCGGTAAAACTGTGTCTAAAAATGGGTTGCGGGTCTGTTCAGCCATCTCAAAAATATATAATCTTTATTTTTAAGCTTGTAGGCTTATCCACTTATCAACACTTCCCATATGTCAAAGGTTATTCAACCATTTTTTTTAAATAAAAAAAAGTTAATTTTATTTTTTGCAACCATAAAATAATTTTCACAGAATGTTCTTACGAACCAAAAACAAATCTTATAAAGAACGTTCTGGAAACTAAAAAAAACATTCCCAGAATGTTCTGAGAACAAAAAAAAACTTTTACAAAACATTCTGGGAACCAAAAGTTGTTCGCTGAGAATAAACTTCAGAAAATGCCAAAATATGAGAGTGTTTGAGGAGGAAACAAACAGATAACACAGTTAAACAGCAACAAGTCGAGGTCCAATTTTAAGGACTGTTTGTTATTAAAGTCTTCTTTAATCTAGAGGACTCCAAAATGGAGTTAATTTGAAGCAGAGGGGCTGTGCTGTGTGGCCGCTGACAGTGTGTGGTCTACACTTAAGTCATTATGAGCGCTGTGAACAGTTTTCCACACCCACAATCTTTTCTCTGTCACCTAATGAAATCTAAGCTAGAATGAAGTCATACAATATGTGATGAAATCTTCCTTCAAGCATAAACACATTCCTGATGTTATTGTGTTGAATAGCTGATATCTTTGAAGTTAAGGGAATAGTTCACACAAACATTTAAATTCTTTCATCATTTACTCATGTTATTGCAAACAACTGTTTCTGCAGTGGAACACAAAAAAAGATATTTTGACAAATGTTTCAGTGGTTTTGTGTCCATACAACTGAAGTCAACGGGTGCCACTGTTGTATGTTGTTACCAACATACTTCAAACTATCTTTTGTGTTCCTCAGAAGCAAAAAAAGTCACAGGTTTGGAACGACATGAGGGTGAGTAAATGATGGAATTAACTGTCCCTTTAAGGGTTAAAAAAAGACTTCAGGACAGTTGTTTCAGAGTTAATTCAAGTTATTATATTTTGCTTTGATTATGAGGACAAACTTTTCCTTCAGAATAACAAGCTCAAGTAAATCGTTCACCAAAAGTTTTTAGAAAGTGTAACGACTCAATTTTGTGATCAATTTCAGGCTGACTTGGAAAAAAACATCGATCCGATAATGCAGTCAAAACAAAGTCCAATTACCTGGATCCATGGGTACGGATCTCCTTCTGCAGGACTCCAGGCATTGACGAGACCCTTCTTGTTAAGACGGGAGAAGTATGGAAACCACTTCTGCAGGCCGAACAGAGCTCTGTGTGTGGAGGACGCTGTTATCTGCTGGTTTGAAATGATCCCCCCCTCCATCCCCAAAGGTCCAGAACATTCTGTTCCAACAACACACAACTCAGTTAACAATTTAAGGTTGCAGGAACGTTTTCTAAGGTTTTCATTAAGTAACAAAATGATTAAAAATGAAAAAGTCTAGGAACATTCAAAATGTACAAATATTTTTAAAACATTACTGTTTGGTTATCAGAACATTTTTTAAATGTTTCAAACAAAAAAATTAACACATCACTCTTGTTTTCAAAGGTCATTATCACAGACAAATCATCAGCCCCTGAAATGTCACTTTTCACCGTTTCGTCCTTAAAACATCTGTCAGGTTCAAACCCACATCATCCATTTCATTGATGAGAATTGTGTCCTTGCTCTCGCTCTCAAAGATGTGGACTGCACTAAACCTAAAATATCTCCACAGTAAAATAGCCACAGTTTCTTCCACCTGCAGAGATGCAGCTTGCTCGCCGGAGCTCTGGGGACAACATTAGCGCCACATTAGAACCCTCCCCACCAACGTTCTCAGAACATTGGCTAATGTTCTCTAAAAGTGCTCTCATAGTTCTGTCAAAGTTATCAAAAATGTTTTTGAAGTAAGGTTATACATATCCTATATATCAAAAATGTTATTCCTAAGTGGTTAGTGCAAAACTTTAAAAACAACACTTTTTTAACATTTATGATACTTAGTGGAAATGTTGAGGAAACGTTCTTACAACCTAAAACTGTTGGCTGGGTAAGCAAACAAAACGTACCAGCAAAGTCATGGTTACATAAGTCTTAGTATTTTCTCTTGAATTCTATGATGTATGATGAGTTATGAGTTGTTGCGTGGCCCACCGGGGTCCGACTGTCACAGGAAATGTGTAGTATGTACAAAAACAAGCAAAACAGAATCTGTTTCCTATCTGAACGTGTGGAAATGACAGATTGTTTTGTGAGCTATACAGTAGCTACTCTGTCAATGTCATATTAAAGTTATACTTTCAGATAGTCCATAAAAATCAGTTGGAAGCAGATGGCTCTTGTTCCCAAGCTGATCGAAATCTGACTCCCTGTGAAATTACATCCCCCCGTTTGTCCCTACTATGGTAAAGATTAGACATTAGTTTAAAGATGCAGACCAATCAGGTAACAGCCTCCCTAGGGTATAAACCAATTAAAATTCGAGGGGGTTGTAATCTCTTGGGGAGTCGAATTTCAGTACAAACAGTACAAACTAAAACTGGATTCTGGCACACAGAATCCAGTTTTAGTTTATGTTTGTTTCTCAAGAGATGTGAGAGTGTTTGATATGAATATTCAAGCAGATAGTTTTAATTAAAGAGGTGATGAAGTTGGTTTCACACTTACTGTACTGACAGTTTCTCCCCATGTATTCACCGGGACACTGGCAGGTGTAGTTTGCTCGCAAATCCATACAGCTGCCTCCGTTTTTGCATGGACTTTTCTCACACTCATTAATATCTGAAGAGACAAGCACACATAAATCATCCGCAGGATGTAATTTTTCATCACGTTAAATTATGTATCAAAAGTGACAACCTGGAGAAAACTCTTAAAGGTCAGATGTAATTTCTCATTATCTCCTAAACTGCCACATTGATAATAAATATCTCTCCCATTATACGATTAACATGTTAATGTTTGTTTATGTATTAGAGAAGCAAAATACTTCAAGAATAAACAGGAAAAATATCGTTCAAATGTTGCTCGTTTACAGCTCCTGAGACATAATGGAGTTCCCAGCCATTTTAGATTGTAAGAACATTTCCCAAATGTTTATATTAGTAACAAAAACATTAAAAATGTTATTTTGAAGGTTCTAGGGACTTTTCCTTGTTGTCTCAGATGTTCTCCTACAATTTTTGAGATTACTTTGCTTAGAAATTTTGAATTAAAATTAGTTTAGGAACAGAATGATGAGACATGCTTTGATAATATGTAACAGTCTTTGACTTCTTGTAGAAGAACTCACGGTGTTTTAGCTCAGAGTTTTGCTTTAGGAAACACACATCTGTGCCCTAAACCCACGCTGAGCTCTGTGTTTGATTTTTAATCAGCCTGAAAGCAGCTCAAGAGACTCGTTATGGTCCAAGCCGTGGGGTCACCCGAGCAGAAATTTGGGGATCTGCAGGGTGGAGTTTAGGTCTCATTTTGTCAGCTACCTGGCAGAGATTAATAGCACCTTTGGGTTTACCACAGTAGAAAAGCACTGGAGGGCAACAACACGAGTTACTGGAAGCTTCTAAATCCTCATCTTAAGCAGGGCATCTCATGAGAACCGAACTGATGGATGTAGAGAACAAATGTGAGATTTAAAGATCTTTGGTTCTGATGTTAGATAGGGCTGACCTTCTCCTGGGGTGATGTTAAGAAGACAGGACCTTCTAACATGAAGATTTATAAAACGTGTCTGTATAAATGTCTTGCTTGACAAAAATGAATGACCAAGGAACTTGAAGAGGTGACCACCGAGTTGGTATGCCAGTCATGTGCTTCCAACACCACTGTAGGTCAAGACAGAGCGATGATTTCTGATTGGTGGAATTTTCTCGGTGGGGCCACAGGCCAACCAGTGAAGCAAATAAATTAGTGTGAGGAACCAATGGGGGGTTGGTCAGCTGTCACTTTGGATTTGTGGTGCTACTGTATGACTCCTCCAGAGTTAAACATACAGCCTCTGACCTACATATGTACAGTATATGAATATATGTGTTTTTAAGGTGGATCCCTGCTCGTTGTGACGCCTTCGGAATGGTTTGGGAAAAATGTTGACATTCCAGTGCTCAATACAGTCTGATTTCATTTTTTTAAACATGCAAACTCTGATCCAGGGTGCCAGCAGAACTTGGTTAATAAGGTCAGTGGGGCTTCACACATCAGTGGAAAACTATGCTGTATCCCTTCTGTAAACATGGTTGTGTTGTGCCCAAAACCTGACATATCTAGAGGTAAGAAATCATCAAAGCTTGTGTAACATCCTGGCATCCTTGCGTATCCAGGGCAACACAGATGTATCCTACACTTCCTGCTGTATCATATCCCATAATCCTGTGTGTGCAGTTTAGCAGTTTGTGAAACAATTGTCTGTTTGCAGACAAACCTTACATGAGTTCCAAGATACTGCAAAGCCACATTAACTCAAAAACTAACCAGGTTGTTGAGACAACCAGTGAGGCCAAATGATTCTCTGAACAATGTCAGTTGTCCCAGCTAACAGGGAACTTTCTTAGAACGTTGGTTAACATTTTCTAAAGGTTTAGTTATAAAAAGTTCTTGCAGTAACATTAGTAGAATAATTTTTAACAATATATGTGAGATATCCCAAATGTTGTTCTTAAGTAGTTAGTGGAACATTTTAAAAACATTACAGAATTAAAAAATGTTTGAATAATGTTCTTTTAAACCAGCAATAACGTAATACAGGGTCTAGAAAATTGTACCTTTTGAACATCCCTAGAACTTTCAAAATAACATTTTTACTTGTTATTTAATGGAAACGTTAGGGAAACATTCTTAGAGCCTACAATTGTTAGCTGGGGTGCCATTGAATGTCTGAGGACTGTATTTCTTTTGCTCTGCTGCTGCTAACCCAGCCTCACTGTCTTATCTTAGCTGTGCTTTCAATCTGCCATTAATTACAGAGTACACTCAGAAGTCACTTCAGGAGAGAGTGCAAATTAAGGTCACTGATGGAAGTGTGTAGTATGCATCGAGCTCTGCATGCGGTATGGATGAGGGTCGCACGCTCTCTCTCTCTCCTGAACCAATAAATAATGCATATGGTGTCTTGTAACCACAGAAACAAGGAATAAGAAACTAAAACAACAAATAACAACAAGTAGCACAGAAATAAAAATATCTTTAATATTTTTGAATATTTGATTGTGTCAGTTATATCCCTGTCAGTTAGTAAATGCTCAAATGTAAAAATATATAACATAAAAAAGTTCTATAAATGTTACTGCAAGTACGTTTTTTGGTAACTTTGAGAGAAGTTTCTTAGAAGTTTCTTACTGTGTTGGCAGTGGACACCATCAAACCCAGGCGGACATTTGCAGACGTATCCAACAAAAGTGTCTCCACGGTACGTCTCGCTGATCTCACACACGGCTCCGTTGTGACACGGGTTCGGACCGCAGGGCCCTGAATCAGGAAAAACACAATAGTGGACGTCTACTGTTAAACAAACAACAGGTTATCTTGCCTTTAATGCTCTGAGGCATGTAAAGGGTCTTTTACAATCTACAGTTTTGTAGCGGGTTCATTTGGAAGTAAATTCCTTCTACTTACTCCAGTGTGGCTTTAATGAACATTAAGCAGATGTTAATTATGAATAAAAGAATGGAAATTGAAACCGATGTCATTAATATTCACATCCCATAATTTGCCCATTAGCCATCTGCCCTGTGTGATATGACACTGTAATCTGGAATCTCTGCACATGACTTATTAACGTACGTATGTGATGCTTTTCATTAGACGAGGAAATGAGGAGCTTTTAAATAAACTCACCAATCACAGGTGACTCTTCCCAGCCTGATGAAACACAGAACCCAAAAATCAAAGATGAAGATTAACACAGACTAAGAAAACAAGCAAATGGTGCTTAATATTAAAGGGATTATTTGCTGAACCTAGAGTTCTTGGAGAAACCATCCAAGATCTTGGAGGAACCAAGAGTGTGGAGACATGAGCTTCAGATAAAACATTTTCTACACCACATGAATTTGTTGAAGACACATTGTCAGATAATAAACAACAGACAAACACTAACCTCCATAACTGCTCTATCAGAAAAAATATATTGCAGGAAATGAACTCTTGCTTGAACTTTGTAAATCAAAGATCGGAGGGCAAGACAGACCATAAAACGCCTGTGGTGGAAATTTACTTCATACTCACATGAAACATTTTCATTGGCTGACGTACTGGGACACTCAGAACCATTTTCACAAGGAACTGGCTCACACACCTCACCTACGAAACAAAAAGAGATCAAAATCACACAGGAATGGACTGTCCAAACAAAGAAATATTGATGGACAGATGTGTTGTCTTCTAGTTTGGTGTTTAAGAGGTAATAGTCTAGGCAAATAAATTGCTGTAAGTGATGCTATTCTCAGCTTTGCTAATCTTTTGTGACCTGATTTATTCAACCACAAGAATTATAAGAGTAAAACAATGAGTGTTTACACAGATGTTGAGATAAGGACAAACTTCAAAATGTGCTTGCTGACTCTTTTAGGTGTAGCACAGATGTTTAAAGATGACAAAATGTCAACGCTACAGAGATTTGAAAGGGTTAAGTGGGATGAAAAAAAGGAAAGAAAATATCGCAGCTGAAGAAACAAACACAGCTGATAGGGCTGTCTGGCCTCATGCTGGTTTATCACAACCTGGGGCATAAAACTCAGATTGTATTACAGCATCACACTTCACAGTCTTGTGCTTTCCAGTGCAATGAATTTTACAACAAAGGCAAAACTATCAGACTGTCAGCCACATCTGCTGTGCTACACTGATCATAAAGGGTTTGTAGTTCAAAAGACTGGCAGTGAACCCTTACAGCAACTTCATTTATGAATAACCCAGCTAACAGGGAACGTTCTCTGAAAGTTCTCTACATTCTTTAAATGTTCTTACAACCTATAATTGTTAGCTGGGAAGACAGCTAAAACAGGAAGGCACATCTTCAAAGCTCCCAGTCTTTTGTTCAACAATAACACCCTACAAAAACGTTACCATGGCAACCATATAGTAGTTTGCATAGTTAGCAGTTTACATGGCACCAAAACCCCATTATTATTGTTAGTACAATAAAAAACGGTAAAATCTCATTGAACATATTTGCATGGGTAACTAAAACCTCCCAAAGCAGGAACACTAATTTAATAACTAATATTACCAAACAGATAACCCAGATCTTTCTGATAAATACTCGAGTAACAGACACTTTAAAGGTCAGCCACAGATGCACAGAATCACATAAAGTTTGTGTTTTAAAAACACTATTGATTATTGCACAATGACCTCTGGATCACCTCAAAGTAACATGAAAGATCATAACATCAGATTTCAGATGACCAGACACAGTAACATGCACAAAAAACGTGCTTTGCTCTATTATATACCGTCTTTTCTCAAACAGTTGTGAATGTGTTAAAAATGTAATGTTAAATAACAGGAACTGAGGTCTGTTAGAGGGCGCTGATAAAATCATATGCCCAAAATAACCCGACATCTCATTCAAATCTCCCTCATGAATTATGACTGAGGATATTTGAATAAAACACCGAATTGGACGTCGATGCTGAAAATGTTAATATCCGATCTGTAAACAAAGTCTGTAAGTTTCTCTCTGCGTTTTAAACTTAAACTATAATTGCAATGTGTAAATCCGAACCGCATATAAACACAAGTACTGTAGTTGTGTCCAGTAAACTCACCCGTGGATGCTGGATGTGGGATGGAAGCGCCAATGCGGAGGACCAAGAACAAAAATAAAGGCACCATCTCAGGGAACTTGTCAGTGTCTCTGATTTTCCTGGAAAGAAGCTCGATTGGTCCCGTTTTCCGGCTGTGATGCAGGAACAAGCGCAGTGTAGACTCGCAGTGATCAAACTGAAGGATGTCCGGTTATGATGCGACTCAGCGGTGATGCCGTGTGTCTCTCACCGCAGTGATGCTGAAAACAGTCACATCAGCCACCGAAAGAAAGAAAGAAAAAAAAAAAAAGAAAGAAAGAAAGAAAGAAAGAAAGAAAGAAAAAAAGAAAGAAAGAAAGAAAGAAAGAAAGAAAGAAAGAAAGAAAGAAAGAAAGAAGAAGTAATGGAAAGAAAAGGAAGAAATAGTTATTTTCCTTAAATCCACTAGCAATAACAATAACAAGGGACTGATTTATTAAGTCACAGATCATAAACTTACAGAGTTTATTTATTAAGTTATACATCACAAAATAAGAAAGACAATATAGCTGCACAGCAAACAGATTGTTGGACAAATTGTTCTGATCGCCTAAAATAATAATAACAACGAATGACAATTAAATACATTTTCTCTCTCTGTTCTTATCATTTTACTGTATTGTATTACAAATAAAATCTTGTAATTGTTTTAGAAGAACAGAAATATTATTATATAATCTTAAATATTATTATACTTAAAGAAATATTATTGTATAATCATATATTGTATCTTGAAGGCTTCAGTGACAGTTCTGGGTGTCTGACGCCCTCTGCAGGTCCACAAGAGACCCATCATATAAGTGCAACTTTATTTTGTGTCTTTTTCAACACAGTTTATAGACACTGTTCATAGCATTTATTGTTACAAAATACATAAAGCAATTTGCATTGTTTGTTAAAGATCCCATATTGATTTATTATAATTTTCCAGTAGCGAAAAGGGTCAATTTTGGTTACCATGGTAATTGTTTTGTGTTGGTGTAACGGGTCGGGCACGCGCCATAGCAGTCAGGCGCGCTGGGGGCGCGTTCACGAGAGGCGGAAACGTTTGAGGGGCTGCGCGAAACTTCACAACATGCATTTGGCTAAAGTGAGAGAAACAAGTTAAACTTTACCCTGAAAACTGTTTGTATCATCATTTTAAGACTTTAAGGAGGTAAAGTTAACTGGCTAACACACATAGTCATCATTTCTATGCACGTTTCCATGGTTTTTATTACCCGTTTACTTATCTGACTAAGTAAAGAATGAGGGTGAGTAAATGATGGAAGAATTGTCTTGTTTGGGTGAAATAGTATCATGTTTAGGGTGTCTG
This sequence comes from Ambastaia sidthimunki, assembly GCA_036877625.1. Taxonomy (NCBI): domain Eukaryota; kingdom Metazoa; phylum Chordata; class Actinopteri; order Cypriniformes; family Botiidae; genus Ambastaia; species Ambastaia sidthimunki. Next base: position 136,585 of record JAZGTK010000099.1, on the reverse strand, counting down.
TCATACTTGTGCTGTTGTTCTGGGTCAATATGTGATAAACAGTAAATGAGCATTTGATATAACGCATAATCTGGACCAGACCCGCATCCTCCTCCAGGGGGCGCTTGGGGTCTTAAATTCTCACATTCAAATCATTTTGTTAAATTGGACAAACTTGTGTAGGAAAGTAGACAATGTGTGATGTTATACATTTTATGCATTTCTGCAGAAAACATTTTTTTAAGTCTTTAAATTTTACAACGACTGACAATATGAGGATATAAGTAAGATTATGTTGTCCGATGTGCATGCACCCATTTAATACAGTTCTGTAAAATACTTGCAAAAACGTTGTTTTCTAATATATATGTAATGTGCAAATCAAATTCATTTATTTTTTTGGTAAATTTTACTGATTTATTTGAACCTTGGTTTTGATATTACAGAACATATAAGATATAGATATTTCATTTTATATACAGGCAGCATATATAAAATATCTATATCTATATCTATATATATATATATATATGTATATATGTATAGATTAAATAGGTCTTGAGTGTTTTAATTGATCTTACACGTTTTATTGTTTTTGTAATAGCCTGCTGTTCGTAGTTTGATCACTAGATGGCATCATTGTGCTTTAATATAAATCAGTGCTTTGTCGCAATAGACAGTCCGCAATACTGCACGTTTACTTGCAAATCCAGCGTTTATAAAAAGGTTACACTAAATATAGAAGCACCTCATATAAATGTGATATTTATAAAATATTTTAGAATGTAAATCTGACATTAAACCATTCTTTACTAGTTGTTTCGTAACTACGGTAGGTGAACAGGTGTTTCACATTGTAGCTGTTAGATTTGTAGTTGCAATGCTTGTATTGACCAGTCAGTATTAGATGTGTGTAAATCCACAATCACACAGCATTCTTTGACTCTATATTTATTGTATTTTTACACAGGCTGTGATTAACCTCAGATCAGTTCAGACCCACAGGGCCCTGCAGGACTTCGGCAGAGAGATTTAATTGTCTTGCGCGGACCTCTGCGATGCACAATAGAGATTACATACCCCCTCTGACAGCACAGTTGGCCAGCAGAAGGGACTCTATGGCCCATATTCCTGCCTCACTTTTCTCTTTATTTTCCTCTTTCAAAAGAGCCAAATAGAGCACAGCAGGTCTGAGTAAAGAGAGCTGAAAAAACTTCTTCCTGTCGACGTTCCGGGCGAGGAACAAAGGATTTAACGTTTATCTTTTCCCAACAACGATTAAATCAATGTCAGATTGAAAATCAACAAGAGATCGAACAAAAAAAGAACAGAAAACGATATATTGCTTTTGAGCGTTTGAGCAAAGTTAGAAAAAGGCATGTTATGGCCACACTGACGTATCATTTGACAATAAATCGTTTATATTGAGCCAAACTTTCCATTGGACGAGAAGGAAGCAGTATTATGTTGTAGATACGTTTGCACGCTAACGTGTCGTCAACCATGTATTCACAAAAGGGATGAAGTTTCTGTTTTCTAAGTATGAAAACTCAAGCTGACACGATTGGCCGCAGATAAAAGGGACCTGCAGGTGTATCTTAATCTCTCTCTGTACACTGAGATATGTGACTGCAGGACATGCTGCCAGGCCCCAGTGCATTCTGGGATACACTAGAGGTTTTGGCATGAAGATTAAACTCCCATGATGAATTCCCAGCTAACAATTTTAGGCTGTAAGAACATTTTCGTAACATTTCATTAAGTAACAAAAATAAAAATGTTATTTTAAATGTTCTAGGAACGTTCAAAACGGATGTTTAAAATTCAAAATGAAAAGCTTTAGTTGAGCTAAAAAATATTTTCAAATAGAGAAATGTGTTGTAATTTTCCAGAGATGACATTTACGATTCAAACCAGTTTCAATCTGTGTGCCTTTTCATTTTTTATTATTTGTTATTATTATCAGTAAATATGAAGATTGATGGAATGTGGAAACGCAGCATGTTTAAAAGTATTGTTAACTGGTGACCTCTTGCCCAGTGGACTTTATATGTCGCCCTGTGAGCAGCCCTCACACCCTTAACCACTCCACCGGTTTTATGAACTGAAGGAGGACAAGGTCTGTTTTCAATTATAGGTTTCGAGGCCTCTGACACAGACCGTTTAACCCCTGACCTCCCTTTGGGCAGCCGGACTGCCTACCGCAGGGTCGAGCGTCACTTCTTCTCAGTAATCCATCCTCTCTGAATGACCGCAGGTTCTGCAGACAGCTGCCCTCTCACTCCAGCACTAACAACCTGCCTAATTCATTCAAGTCAAAACCAACAAACCTGCCCTCGTCTTCACGTGAGCGTTTATTGAGACCATACTGAGTTTACAACATCGCAACACAGGCGAGTCATGCACAAAGAAAACCAGACTTGATTTTATTGTAAAAGTATTTGTTATATCACCTTTGTGTGAGGTGTTTACATTCTTATTTTTGTGCATCAAAAATTTTACTTTTATTCCATATCAACTTTTATTTTATTCCATATCAGTGCTTTGTATTTGCAATTAAAATTGTAACAATAATTTAAAAAAGGAGGTTTATTTAAGATAAAGAAATTCTGGGTGATGCAGTGCATTGTGGTTAGTTTAGTAAAATTAGTAGTTAGTTAAAATAACAAGAAGGATTTTAGGACTCAGGAAACATAATAGCTACGTCAGCCATTCAGTTGCCTTTCAAAGCATAGTTATTGTTCACAGATGATTTTAACAATATGTTAATGAAAGGCCTGTCATTTATTTGCATTTTAGGGAGACAGTCACAGGGACATTTGTGTCTCAATTGTGTCATTCATTTTCTGTCATTCTTACTGATGTTTAAGAATTTGTAATTCTTTTTGGCCACATAAACGACCAGTTCCATTCTGATACATTTTGTTGCAACATGCTACATGTGTCTGTTTGTTTAAATTAAGAGTCACTGTTATTTCAGATCCATTCTGACCGTTTTGCAAAGGAAAAAAAATCCCCAATTTAATCACATAAATTTGCATGTGTTAAAAAAAATAAAACATTTTCTGGATTTAATACCGATTTTGGAACACCTCAAGTTTCAGATGATCTGAAAATGTTTTATTGATAGAGCTTTTTAATATTGTTTTTTGAATATTTGAATACTTTGTTCTGTGTTTTGATCATTGGTGGGTGGGCTGATACAACCAGCTGGTCAGCAGGTCAAACTAATACTTGACCAATAGAGATGTGGTCACTTCACTAGCTGTCTGCTGGTGTCCTTGTCCTGCAAAATGAAGAGAGTCACCAGACCTCACTTGACCTGCTTTTTGTCTGTCCATATGGACATGCCACAAACATGTTGTTCATGAGTCCCTGGGGTCAGAGAAGAAGACCACGCTAACAATTCTAGGTTGTAAGAATGTTTCCCTAACAATTTTAAAGTGTTTGAACGGTTTAAAATGTACAGTTTTTTAAACATTGTAGAACTTTATTGCTTGGTTAGAAAACATTTTTCAAACTTTTTTAATTTTGTAATGTTTTTAAAATGCTGCACTACCAACATTTTTGATATAACGTTTTTATAATGACATTAGTTCTACTAAAAAAACAGTTTTTTCAACTTTTCAAGAAATTGAAATTGTACCTGTTTTAAAACGAAAACACGTTTGTTGAAAAGCATCATTGTAAAAACGTTCATGGTGTGTATTTGTGCGTATGTTCTTGTGCAAGCGCAGCAGACAGCGACAGAAACGGCTCGTGAGTGATGAATATAATTGTGAAGTAAGGCTTTGTCTCAAAATAGCCCTGTTAGGTTGAAGAATTGTCACTGGTTGACCTCTCAGGTCAGCGCCGGCTCTCCCAGTATCAGGAAATGGACGGATCATTTTTTCCCACGCGTTGTAAAGCTCTTTGTCCCATGCAGAGCTGCTGTTAACGTCTGAACCCTCTCGTTTGGGCCGCTGTATTGGGCCGCTGGGTTGTAGGGTGTCTCCCCGTTACGTTAGATAAAAACCCACCAATAGCTCCCTTGGAAACGTGAATAATAAGGATCAGCTAAGCTAACTGTGACAGCGTGGGCCAATTTTCCGGCCTGGTGAGTCTGTAAGGAGTTTTCAATGGAGTGTTTGTGTGAGAGAAGAACGCACAGAGTTCAGGGTGAGAGTTTGTGCAAAAATCTGAGGACAGCTTGTTTTACGATAGATAGATAGATAGATAGATAGAGAGAGAGAGAGAGAGAGAGAGAGAAAGAGAAAGAGACAGACAGACAGACAGACAGTAAGGAAGTGAAGTCGTCCAGACAGGAAGCAGATCTCCTTTAATCAGCTGCTGAGAAAAATAAAGCCCAGTTCTGTTGTACAAGCCCCCGTGATGCTAATAACCTTCAGCGTCAGGGTGCTAATGGAGGAACTAGCTCGTTAGCCAAGCGCTAATTAGTGTGTGCGCTGGGGGCGGGGGCTAGCTGTGCTGTAAATTTCTAATGTGAGAGCATTCAGTGTTTTTATGAAGCCTCTTTACATTTTGCTAACGCATTAGAGGTCTACAGAACACGGCGTCTTGCATGCACATTAGTACAGTTAGACCGCTGCGTGTGCTTTTTCCTCCTCTTTGTTCTCTCCGTGCAAGACAAGAGGCCAGCGCATTCATTTCCAAAGACAGCCTTTATACGTTCAGCTGTACCTTGTGAAGATCGTGCCAGGAGTCACGCTGTGGGATGCCAGACAGGGAAGGATAGTTTTGGCCTCTGTACCCTGGCAACTGCCCCCAGAGACAGCAGGTCTACGGCTACAGACTCCCTTCCCGGGCCGAGGCTGCATTGGAGCCTCAGACGTGCCCGTGATGAATTAGGGTTGGGAAAAATGAGGGAGCCCCTGATGTTTGAAATAAATCTGACAGGCCTTTCTTGAAAAGTCTCAGGCTAGTTTTCATCTGTCAGCTCGTTTTGTTATATATTATGAAAGTTGCACCATGTAGTTGCATGGTTGCTGATGTCATAATTTACAATCACGCATTGTGTTCTGTGTCTGTTGTGTTCAACGGCTCCTCCTGAGCGCCAAAAAGCTTTTGGATTCTTCACAGCTGGAGGGACGTGACTAAAGGAATGTGTGTTTTCTAAAGAACTGTGTTTGTCTCTCTTTACGAGGACATTAAGATCTTATTCTAATGATTGTGAAGGTTTCTGTTGACAAACTTTACAAAAATACTGTTTTTATCTGCACACATAAACGCACGACCAGTTTTATTCAGAGTTAAAAAAAGAAACGATTTTCAACTGATGGGTTCCAGGTCATAGGTTTATGCAAAAAATGTTTTAGGAACATTTCCCTAACGTTTCCATTAAGTAAACAAATGTTAAAAATATTATGTTGAATGTTTAATATGTCCTTTTGACATTGTATTAATGTTATTGTTTTCTTTTTTATATAATTATCTTTTTTAATATGTTTAAACAAATAATGTTTAAAAAGGTTCTACTAACGTTACTGCAAGAATGTTTTTGATAACTTTAAGACAACTTTGAGAGAACATTAGGCAACATTCTGAGAATGTTCCCTGTTAGCTGGGATTGAAATGTGCATCATGATCAAAATTCAAGAGACATTCAGTAAAAAATTACATACTTTTAATATTAATACATTTCAATAATTATTTTTAAGGAAATATTATTGTTGTTGACTTTTGAATGATAAATGGTTTTGATTGTGTTGAGAACAACTGGTTTAGGTTGAAGAACGGCTGGACACTGATTACTAGGTGTTGGTCATGATTGGTTTGGCTTTCAGGCTGATCTTAACAATTAGGTCTGTTGGGAAGCTGTGGAGATCTTTTGTGAAGCAGCACTTTGAGTGAATGTGAAGGAACCGTCAGAACTCAGCCTCCAGGTCCAGAGCTGGGTACCACCTGCAGAGAGATCCGTAATAACAGCAGCACACCGACTTCTGGGCCAGAACTCCTCCTGGATCAGTTTCAACCACAAATCAAAGTTCCTGAAGAAAATGTGTAGATTATTTAAAGCTGCAATCTGTAAGTTCTTTGGTTAAAAATGATCAAAATCAGGTACTGGACAGGAACATGACAAATGTTCAAAACTGTCTCCTAATCAGATCTGCAACTGTACGTTTATAGTAATGATTCATAATTCCAGCTGTTGGGTCAGATTTCCCGGGAAATGTCAGTTTGGCTGCAGTTTGATGTTTCAAACAGAGATGGTGGTAGAGAGGCCAAAGTTACAGATTGAAGCTTTAAACAGTGCACAGAGGCATTAGCACAGTTGTGTGACCAATCTTTAAATGATTTAGCACTAGACAGATTAAAATCAATTGTCATAGTCTATGAAATGAAAACTCAAACCTAAAAGGGGCAGTAAATTTAATTGTTGCCATTTATTCACCTTTATGTCATTACAATTTGATCAAATGGTTTTCTATGAATCCACAAAACACTCATTTGGAATATGAGGCACAAGTCACATAAACTACTTCTAGTGCAGTTTTGTTCTTTATTAAAGTTTGACACTGTCTAGTATTACTATACAGAATAACGTCTTATTTTGTATTGCTTTAAAAAATCATACAGGTGGGAAACAACATGAGGGTGGGAAAGCCCAAATGCTTTAAAATAATGACAAAATGCATTCATGACAGGACAAGCAAAACACAAAAGATGTACACCGTCATCCACTTTTATCATTAAAATACATCTTCACAATTTTATCTTTCCAACACATGCCAAAAACAGCACGTCGGGTGTCACGTGACTTCCGCCAGCGTGACGCGTCATCAGTTGTGACGGTAATGGCAACTCGATACATCAGGTGAGTTATAACAGACACTAATTCATTCATCAGCTATTCATTTAATTTGTCACCTTTTACCTCTTCAAGCACTTTTATTACCTGTATGTGAATCCAGCCATACTGCAGCATTTATATCTCATCAAGTTTCGCTACATTTAACTTAAGTTTTAACATTTCAGTAGCGCTGCGGTGCCGCTATTATTATTATTATCAATAAGAAAACAATAATTTTTTATAAAGACTCAATATTTGCCCCTAGTAATAAATTTTCGGTATGTTTTTAATCTTTAATAGGTTGTTATTTGAAATACACACAGCATGTGTTATTTATTTACCTCCAATATGTCAATCAAATCTGTTTGTTTTATTAATGATCAATCTGAGCAAATGGCTTTTGCTGATAAAATGCTTAACTGAAAAAGAAATATTACAATATTATTTAATATGTAATAGTACGTATTATTAATATTACAAACCGGTCGTGTATATGTCTGATTCGTGATACTTTAATACATCGTTTATCATCGGTGAGGAATATAATTCATTGAACAGTTATGTGTGTAACTTATAAACGACTGAGTACTGCAGGTAACAATATTATAGACTGCTGCAAATAAAAAACTAAATTGTGTTTTCCAAATGCATAATTTCATAGTACTTTTCCAAGTTATTTATTATTAATTATTAACATTTTTAATGTCACCAGATGGCTCAGGTTCAACAACAAGGTTGTTCTGTGTGTTTGGGCTTGAGTTTGGTCCAGCAGGTGACCAAGGGCCCCTTTTAAACAATATGAGATCCAGCTGTTGCTATGGAGATTGTAAACTATGTGAAGTTAATATCTGTGCATGTCTTAACCGTGTTAGTATCTGTGTTATGCATTAAATAGACGCTATTTTACTATGTGTTTTATTTAAGCAAGGTTAGGTTTGTTTATGATGTTGCAGACTATTTTATGGTAGCAAAATAGTACATATACCTTGTAGTACCTCGCAACTAGCTACTAAAATAGTTGTACAATAAACTGAAGTAGCTTGTTATTAGCCTTCACTAACCAGTTTTATGATATAACAATAACTTTCGTAATTAATTTATATTGAGAGTATACCATGTTGAGTTTTTTAAAGATTACTTTTTATAAGAAAAATGGCACACAATGCTAACTGAGTACCATAGTGTTAATATGTTTTTTGCACATGGTGTTTTTTGTAGTAGTATACAATGCAAAAACCTTGTTGTATATCAGTACCACAAGTACCATAGTATAGTACCATTTCTTACTATTAGGGTAACAGGTACCATTAGTGCCAGAGTACTATTTTGTAAGAGAACTTATAATGTACTTCTGAAGCAGTCTTGCTCCACGTTTTATAAATGGCACAACATTGAGTGTAATTTTGTTCTTTCTTTGTCTCTCTGTCGAGATAAAATAATGTAAAGGTGGCAAAATCTGCCCCCACAGGTCAAGTATGTCTGCTTAACCTGTCATCTAAGAAAGGCCACCTCACAAAGAGCTACAGGAAAATGATCTTGTCATTACCATGGTAACAGGCGGCTGGATACCAATCAGACGCGAGAGGGGGAGGAAGTATTCAAAGTGCTACATAAATCTGAAATTGCGGCACAATTTTCTCCGGCAATTATCCCAAAAGAGAGAGAGGAGCAACACCCATCTGTATTCAGAGTAAGCGACATAACACAGCTACAATTTTATTGTTATAATCAATAAGACTGTCGATTTAACGTTACGAATTGGTTGATAGATCTGAATTTTTGGACGCAATGCGAAGCTACTTGTGCCACTCCGATTTGACTTAACTTTCACTATCTGTAAACACCTTTCTGAAGTTTTTAAAATTGATGATCGAATTTTAACTAATTCTGATTTTAAACTAAAATGTTTTTCACAAGTCTGAAATATGTAGTTTCATTTGAATGTTGATTACGTTTTTCCATTAAAACATTAATTCTTAACAGTTATTGTGAAATCAAGTTGCTGATTGGTCTGTTGTTAGTAAACACTCTGATTTGATGTGTCCAGTGTAGAGCAGAGGTCAAGTCCCCTCAACACGGTGGATGTCCAACTTCTGAACCTCATCTAAGTGTGATACTGACATCCACCTTCTGGTATCAATTAATGTCTCACAGATGAGACCCAAGAGAGACATAATCCACTGAACCTCATAGAGGGTCATTGACAATCACTGATTTTGACCTAATAGGTCAAGAAATGTTGACCTGAATTCAAGCACTGGTTGACCCACCATTAACTTGTATGATGCAGCCCTACAGTCCCAAAGGGCCAAGAACGGTTCCCCAAGGACTGTTAGTCCTCGACTAGTTCAGTATTTATTAGACGCATTATTTTAAAGGGTTAGTGTATCCGGAAAATCGGTGTTATCTGTGTGTATGGCTTTCCTTTTCGTGTAGAAAACATAGGAAGTTGACATCTGTAAGTTGATGATGTTTTTTGGCCCATGATGGATGTAGTTGTTTTTTGCACAGGGCTGGAGGTGACGGGCCACTGGTGTTGTGGAAGAGAGCATTCAAAGTTTTCTGAAAGCTATCAAAATCGTTCTTGCAGTAACATTAGTAGAATTTTTGCAATGTTAAATATCACATATATAAAATGTCATTCTTAGGTTGTATGTGGAACATTTCATCAACATTACAGATTAGAAAATGTTTGAATAATGTTCTCATAACCAAGCAATAACGTTAAAACTGTGTCTTAACAACTGGACGTTTTAAATGTTCCTAGAACATGAAAATAACATTTTTAATGTTTTTGTTACTTTAGAGGAAACATTTGGAAAACGTTCTTACAACCTAAATTTGTTAGTTGGGCTGAAGCGTTGTGGACCACGAACTCGCTGAAAGTTCTCAAGGAATCATTTCTGTTTCACACTCCACTTGGCTGCTGATTGGAGATTGTGTGTTAGCATAACAAAGCCACAGAGCCTGTGAACTTGGGGGACCTTTGGACCTCTCCGCTCTCGTGGTGAATAGACTTTAGCTCTGCCAATGGAGCCCCTCCGTGTGTCTCGTGTTCGTGGCTAAATTGTTAATCAGGGTAATTTAATATAGTTTTCAATATGCCTCATCTCTCTTTGGACGGGCATTCACAGCTTCCCCTCCCAGCCCCCCGACGAAAAACACCCCGTTCTTTCATACGGCCCCAGACGGGCAGCTGCAGTCTGGACTGTCGGCACTGAAGTGAGCCGGTATCATGCATTGCTGAGGTGAAGTGGGAGTGAGTTGAGGTGCTGGTTGAAAGCTCTCAGCCTTGTCTGGCTTTAAGAATGATGGAGAGACTCCAGTGTGGTCTGAAGCTCTTAAGCGGGACAATGGTCTGTCTCTAACATGCCCTGCACACAACCAGACGACCCGTCGTACCCACAATCCATTGAGATACAGCCATCAGTCCTGTTTGAATGTTCTTTGGGTACTGAGGTCTCAATTTTGTGGGAAGATATGACAGGTGGCTTAGTTTTGGTTTTGTCTTTTTTCAACTGACTTTTAAAAGCAAACAGCAGTTCTTTGAATATTAAAGGTTCTTTATGGAACCATACAGCCAAAAACGGTTCTTCTGTGGTCTCATGAAGAACCCTTAGTTTTGTGTGTACAGAGAAGTTATTGGACAGCCACGTGGCCTTCATGAGATGATTCATGAGGTGGTTCTCCAGACCTTCAGTACAGGCTGTAGAGCAGATCACACTCATTTATTTCCTCAGCACCTCATGTAACAAGGGCGTCCTGTGAGGATGAGAGCCGGCTGTTGACACCAGGGCCAGTGTCCACTCACAACAGCACATTTACTGGCCATATACTGCAGAACAAGAAGCTCAGCTCCCTTAATACAACATTATAATTTATAATGATGCATTAATGATGTCTGACTGAGTTTAAGAGCCTTAATAATTGTTGAAATAGATCCTTATAAGAACTTTCAGAATGATGATGGTTAAAGTTTTAAGCACACTTTATGACTGTATTTAAATGGTTCTTACTGATTTTGAGGAACATAATATTTAAAGGTTTCAGGATTTTAAAGTCTATTTTAAAGCAGTTGTTTGGGTTTAAGTCCAAGCTAAATAAATTCGAAATATCATTTTAAAATGTTCCACTAACTACGTTTTTTCCACAATCTATGTTCCACTATTTGGTACCTGTTACCCTAATAGCAATAATAAATTTTTGATACGATATAACATTACAATAATATAACAAAAAGTTTGACTAATGTTACTGCAACGTTACTTCAACATTATTGTCTGTGTAAACACACGTATTTCTTGTTGTTTGTGTGCTTTCTAAAATAAAAAAAATGCTTTGATACACACTAAAGGCTGTTGGTTATGATAAAAGACAGAGTCTTTGTTTGTTTCCTGGTTTAATAGGATGGCAGCCCTTGTCATGTGGTCTTTAAACAGGTTAAAACAGTAGCAACAGATGCTTGGCCTGCTTGTGTCTTCATGTGTACTGAAGTATAAAGATCAGCATTAGTTTTGGATATGTCCATGTAATAGGTTATGTTCATATCAGTCGTTCATGCACACTGAAATGTCCTCAGTGTTTGAGCCATTGAGACGATGAGGTTCACACACACACACAACACGCGCACACACACACACACACACACACACACACACACACAATGATGTTATTTTGTAGAGAGATTATAGGGCTGCTTTTTGAGATTTTTTAAAGACTTTTTTAAACATTTAGCAGAATAACCATTTGTTTTCTGTCCAAAGCAACATTTTATCTGTATGTTCAGGACCTTCATAGCTGTTAATTTCACCGCTCTACCAGTTAAGCTACAAGAACACAATTTAATGTTTATAATGATGTTAAAATCACACATACACACACACACACATACGCACACACACACACACACACACACATACACACACACACACGCGCACACACATACACACACACACACACATACACGTCACTGAATGTGATCAGGAAAGACAAACTTGAACTTAATTTAATGAAATGTTTATTTCAAGAGAAAAAACATAAGTGTGTATCAACATACAAACATTTTACAGACAAAACATACGAAATTGCATATATTATTATATTATATTATATTATATTATATTATATTATATTATATTATATTATATTATATTATATTATATTATATTATACCATTTGTGATTGAGTATCTGGATTTTAAATTCATGAAGTGACAGGAATGTTCCAGATCCTTCCCATGATTCCTTGAGCTTGTTCTTCAATCATCCGTCATCTCTAGAAAGAAAAGGACACACTTTAAATGTACAGCATGTATATTTTCACAAAAAACGTACTTGCAGCCTGATGATAAACCATTTTTTTACCCCCTAGATCTGTATTGTTGAGTTAAGACGCTTCTAATGGCCGCTTGTGTAAGAAGATCTACTGTCTTCAGATCTGAGTGTTATTAATGAACTGTGATTAACTCAAGAGGAAGTTTTAAACTCGGTTCCTGATGTACTGCCACCACATTCCACGGAAGACGAATATAGGCTTGACAGATCAGCAAAATTCCCATTTACTAGTATCATTCTCTGACACATGTCTCCTTTTCTATTTTCCTGCTAAATTTGTTCTTTGTGAATGTCCGGTTGGCCTGAGGCTATGCTGTATCTGGGAATGAGACGTGGAAATTTTCATTTCTAAGTGAAATTAAAACATCATTCATCATGTCGTCCACTTTTTATTCTGTTTCATTATTAAAATAATAGCTTACATGTGCGTAACATATCAATTTGCAAATATAGGTACAATACATTTATATGCAGGTATATATTTGCATTTTCTGTGTGTGTTTCTTTGTTTTTCTACCATTGTGGGGAACAAACGTCCTCACAAGGATAGTAAAAGTCACACACCTACATAGTGGGGACCCGCCAGCCATAAAGTTCATACATGATGAATAGAAATTCAATCAAATAAACCCTTTTATATTAAAAGAGATAAAATAATAATGTTTAAGAGATAAAACTGGATTGTAATTTTGTGCATTTGTATACACACTTTTAGAATAGCTGGTTTTATTTAATACTGTATGTGGCTTTTTGTTATGCTTTATGTTTTAATATAATTTTTTTACATTTTGATTTGTGTAATCAGTTGATTACAATCCAAATTAACTGCACCTATGTTTTACGTCTCTTTTTCTTCTAAACGTTATATCTGTAAGGGTAGTTTAATGTATCAATTATTCTTATGCTAATGAGGGTACAGTTTCCCAAGATCAGTCTGACAGATGGCAACACAATCTCACATGAATCTTCTGTTCATTTTGTGAACCTCACAGCTTCTGTCTGTAACCCTCACAAAGCCCGAAACAACTAAGCAACAGTATTTGCATACTTTTGTCCGCCCTAATCCAGCATCACATACAGTCCCAGTGTTACAACAAGCAGAAACACACGAGCCTTTATTTTCTTTGTGCTGTCTAGCTCATGTCATTTTCCTGGTTTGAATACACTGAACACTCTGTGGCAGGTCTGGCTGCTTGAGGAAGTGATGTCATAATTAATGTTTGTTTCTTTTTTTCTGGTGGCTGCAGTGAGGTCGTGACAACAGGAAGTTTTTGTGTAAAACTCATTCAAGATGGCGCTCACAGTGACCCGTCTACCCAGCGTCCTGTCTGGGAGAGATAACGAAGACGGCGCACAATGAAACAAAGGAGCTTGATTTTCTCACGCGCCAAAACGGTAAATAAATGCTTCAAGTGCTCTGAAATTTCCTTGAGTTTAAAGCGAATAAAATAGCCCTATTTTCCACACATACATGCTCATTAAAGAGATATAGAGGGTAGAGGCTGGGTCATGACTTGTGTGTTTTACTGTTATGTAAAATGAGGTGGTTTTGTGGGAAATTATCCTTGTGCCAAACTTGCTTGCTTTCTCTCTCTCTCTCTCTCTCTCTTTCACTCTCTCTATCACTTTCTCTTTCTCTCTGCCTCTCTCTGTCTCTCGCTATCTCTCTCTCTATCTTTCACTCTCTATCACTTTCTCTCTCTCTTTGCCTCTCTCTCTGTCTCTCTCTCTGTCTCTCTCTCTCTCTCTCTCTCTGATGGCTGTATTTATGCTGTACTATGTGTGTATCATTTTTTCTGCTGCACATCATTTAAATGTATTGCATTCACAGAAATGTTTTTAAATGGAAGTGTTCACAGAGTTGATGTCAACTGCATTTCCACAAACCAGATGTCTGTTTCCCCATTTTGTTCCTCATTTAGCTACACCGACCTTTTAGCTTGAATATTAGCATTGCTCTAATTCATTTTTTTAAATAGCTGATAGTTAATGCTGTTTAAAATACTGCCTCAAGGAGAATTTATTTTAATCTATGCTGGAAAAACTAGGCTAATGAAAACTTGTTATCTGATAGTCTAACAGAATGACAGGCCGTTTAACAACATTTCACTAGGCCTATATCTTCTAGCATCCCAACTAACAATTTTTGGTTGTAAGAATGTTTTCCTAACGTTTATAAAATGTTATTTTAAATGTTGTGGGAACATTCAGAACGTTCAGTGTTATATACGTTGTTTTAACATTATTGCTTGGTTTAAGAACATTATTTAAACTTTTTTAATTCTGTGAAGTTTTTAAAATTGGGGTCTACAGAAAAAAAAGTCCTATAGGTTTGGAATGACATGAGGGTGAGTAAATGATGGGAAAATGTAAACTATCCCTTTAAAAAGGACGCTTTACAAATTCTATGATAGTCTTATTAAATATTCCCATCTTTTATGCTATAAAAATAAGCCATTTGCTTTGTGTAATAGTTATATTACCTCACTGTATTAACCCTCTAATTGATGTTTTGTCATGCTGTCTTGTCGAGAGGTTCCATCCCACCCGACCGTGAGACTTTGACGTGAAGATGTCATGACAGGCTTGGCCTTTTTCTCCTTCCTGAGGTTTGTGCAGCCTGTGGCCAAAAGTCTTTGTGGCACAGAGACTGTGAGAGTCCCGTGTCTCTCCCCCTTCGCTCTGGTTCCCATCCGCTTTCCAAACTCTTAACAGCCCGAGCTGGGAGTCTGGAACCCCCCGGCACACCCTAATGAGAGACCCCGGGACAATGCTGGTATTGTTTGGAACCTCAGTCCAAGAACAATAGGTGTTTACCCAAGCAGTTGTCCGACCCAAACCCGGCCGTTGATTACTGTTGGGTCTCCTGATTAACTTTGCTCCTCGACCCAGCACAATGAGCCCTTTGATTGGGCCACCCTGAACCCCCTCCAATTTGTCTTCCCTTCATTCACACTGTTAATACAAAAGTCCATCATGGGACCTGAAAGCACGATTTCTCTCACAGCGCTGAAACGTTCCTTTTTAAAGGAATAGTTCACCCAAAAATAAAAACTGTCATTTATTCACCCTCATGTCATTCCAAACCTGTGTGACTTTCTTGCTTCTGAGGAACACAAAAGAAGATATTTTGAAGTACGCTGGTAACCAAACAACAGTGGCACCCATTGGCTTCCATTGTATGGACACAAAACCACAGATAGATTTCTCAAAATATCTTCTTTTGTGTTCACTCTCTTGTTTAAATGACAAAATGATAACAGATTTTTTTAACAGATCGCCACTCGCTACAGCAGAAGTACATGATGAATTCAAGCTGTATTTTACTGTAGTTTTCCAAAATAACTTCCAAAAATATTAAATTGATTAAAAAAAGGTGTGAACAGGGCCTTTGTGCTTTAGGATATGATGTGGTTTTATGACAGCTACATCTTGTGGCAGTTTTATTTCTGGAGTGTAAAAGGATTTTATTTTAAGACTATAGAGTGACATGTGTTTTAGTGATGTTATGTACCTAGCGTGGCAGTATTTGTATTTAAAGCTAAAAATGGCTTTTTCTGTCACATTTGCATCATTTGTGTAGATGTGTGTTAAAATGTTCATAAATGTGTTTATGAAATTACTCTTATCTGTGTTTTTAGCAAATATATAGCAGCTCAATAAAAATGCATTAATACATTCAGGGTTGATAATTCTTGCTAATGTAATGTAACGGCCCAACTAATGATTTTAGGTAGAATGAACGTTTCCCTAATGTTTCCAAAAATTACTACTAGCTATAAAATTACAGGTCTTGTGTGTGCATGAGACATGTGCCAAAAATATACAGCAACATACTGTTAGCTGATTAACAGATAGCAATTAACAATAATTACTTCTAACTGAATTAAGGAAAAAGCCTGGATGCAGTACTGCAGCGAGGCCTCTACAGCCGTGCATGGCCCAACAGCATTGCGACACACAAGCCGCATGCCCTGCACATCCGTGCCTGCAGTCAGTCCATCTGCCTAGCAGAGCTGCTCTGCATCCAGGCTCAGAAATTCGGATCTGTGACGATTAATGAATGATTAACAACGTGCAGGATGTAACGGCCTCGTTCACACGCTCTGCAGTCGCTGTGTCTTCTGCGAGCTCTGCATTAGACATGCAAGAATGTTAATGCGGACACGCATTATAAGAAGCTGGTGAGGCGTCTGTCTGCACGCTGGGCCTCTGCACATCTCGCAATCATTGTGTCTGAGCGAGAAATCGTCTCGTCTGGATCACAAGAGCTCGGCTTAATGCGGCAAATCACAGACGTGCCGATAAACAGGAAAAACATGAATGTTAAAGCATATCTGTAGCTAGTTTTTCAAGAAGTACTTCAGTTTAAAAGTAAAGTCATGCTGTATTTCAGTGCAAAAATCTGGTCTGATCGAGTTTTGATAATGCATGTTTTTTAAAGACATAAATGATGTTTTGAGACATAATTGTTCCTTAAACGAACAGTAATATATTTTTCCCCCACATATAGTATTTAATGTTTCTCTGCTATTCATTGTGTATTGCTCTTTTTTTTTGTAAATCTAAAAACACTGAATTATTAGCACAGGACGACCCACCTGTTTTTCTCTTTTTTGTCTTTTTTCTGGTTCATTCAGAGCGTTTTGTATCGTGCTTAACGCAGCACTTTAAGTACACAGCGAGGGAGGCCATTGCATCACAAAGAAAAGCACCAAGTCTGTACCCCTATTCTGGCTTTGCAATTTGCATGCATTTGCATGATTTTATTATGCATATGCCTTTTGTTCCCTGGCTGGGAAACCTCGAAAAAAGACGGAGATGGTGAATCCAACCCGTGCAGAAAAAACACATTTATGATTGGACAACAAATCCTAGAAGATTTTGCTAAACTGCTGATATTTGCACAGTGGTGCATATTTAGCAACAATCAGGAAGCTGTTGGAAAATAAATAAAAATAAATTAATTCACGTTGTTTGGTTTCACCTGTGGTCGTTTCTGTTGTAATTTTTATGCTATTTTTCTACACACACAGATGCAGTTTTTATCATTTAAATATTGCTGGTTAAAGTGCTATAATCTATAAATTAACAGATTACTGTTATGAACTTAAATGAGCGTCTAACAACTTAACAGGGAATGTTCTTAAAACGTTCTTCAGAAGTTCTTACAGTAACATTAGTAAAACTTTTTTAGCACTATAAAGCATATATCAAAATTGTTATTCCTAAATTGTTGGTGGAACGTTTTTAAAATGTTACAGAATTTAAAAAAAATCTTCAAAAAACAGTCTTATAACCAAGCAGTAATTTTCATACAACATCTGAAAAACTTGACATTTTGAACCTAGAACATTCATAAACCATTTTTAACATATTGTTGCAAACAGAAATGTTAGGGAAACATTCTTACAACCTAAATTTGTTCACTGGGAATGTAATGGCCCAATTCTGCAGACTTGATTTGAAGAAATAGGTCAGGGGTTTAAAGTTGCCTTTGGCCTGTTTTTTATACCACCCTGCTTCAAACACACACACACACACACACACCATCATCTCTGTGTCTTCTGGCTCAATAAACATTTCTTAAGTCCACACAAATTATAATACCACAACATGGGCCGTGATTCTGTTGAGTGGCAGACAGAAGCCATTGTGATTTCACAATCATTATCAACCCACAATCAGCAAAATTAAAAATTCTTTACATTTCTTCTATACAGCCCTTCTATACCCAACACGAGCACACACACACACTCTGTCCAAGCATTTGTAACTATATTCTTTCTCAATTAATTTGCCTTGGAATCTGAATTTCAATCTTTTGCATGCATGCATATCATTAAGTCTGGTGCATGTATTGGTATGCAATGACCAAATAAATCTTAATGTATATTTTCTATAAGCATGTTGGGCAATCACACACACACACACACACACACACACTCATGCATGGCTATGAATGGTCAGCAGAGAATATTCACATCCCATCCTTTGCCCTGTGGCTTTCCACTCACCTCGAGTTACATCAGCCAGACATCATGAGGCAACACAGCCTTCACTTCCTCCTGCGGGCGAATCAGAGCTCCAGCTGCCTCTAACACACACATACACACACACACACACACACACACACACACACACACACACACAGATTTCAGATTACACCCAGAATAAAGGCAGATTATTACGTCCACTGTTCTGCTTTACTCAGCCTGATACATCTACAACAGTGACTCCTTGAATTTAAGGCTTAAATAAACTGGTTGCATATAAAAGCTGTCCGTTTTGAACAAAGCTCTATCCGTTCTTTGTATATTAGTGTATTTACAGTACACCAGAACATACTGATGCAGACAGGCAGAGTTTGGAATCTGAGTTAGTTAATGCAAAGCGGAATGCATAAATGATATACGTCTGACCAAGATTTTTTCCACAAGAGTCACATTATGGTGCATGAATATCTTCACTTTGAATTAATTATTAACCGTGTTTCTCATGCCAGTCATTTATCAGTAATTCCACTGCTCATATTGCCGCATACCATCAACGTGACAACCTAAAACTAATCAAAATTTCCTGCATCAGGGTTACTGTGCTATGAAATGTTGGGCGTGTTTGAAAAATGTATGCATGAAAAATCATAAGTATTAAGTTTTCAGATATACTGTTTTTAATGCTCTAAAAATGCGTATATTTAAAATATACAATGTGGTGTGTGATTTAATGAAAGGAAAGATAAAATGCATGTGATATTTATTTGTTTTTGATTGTTTTCAAGGCAGAGAAACAGAGACAGATGAACCTACAGAGTAAATCAAGCCTTAATTCATTTCATTTTTGTGGTTTATACGTGTCGAATCAAAACACAAGACAGAGAATGTTCATCAAAACCGGGTCTCCTGAGAATCTCCAGGCAGCGTTATTACCACCAATCAGGCGCTGAGGCTCAGGGTGCTAAACCAATGAAAATGGTGCTAATTAGAAAATTGGTATTCATGGTAACGGGCAGTCATTGTGCTGTGACATATGCAAAGCGCGTGATGTGAGTGTGCCAGCAGACATTTTGGGATTGCCCTCTCGGTCTCCACTGCCAAAGCCTTAAGATGGTGGCAAACAGGAGGCAGTTGATCTGCTGTGGACAATAACATGTTTGGAGATGCCCAAGTCCTGCAGACCGTAAATCAAAAGGGTTGAATGTAACTCAGTTGTTCGTATTTATTTCTCTCTCATCTCGACAACATATAAATTAGGATTTTTAACATAAAGATGCAGTTTTTAACCACAGCGATGTCCTTCATATTTGATTTCCTGATGGATTTTCAGATTTACTGGAAAAAGTAACAACAATAATCTGCTGTGAGGGTTTTGTCATGTTTTTAATTATAGACATTTGCTGTATGCATCAGGGATTAGAATGAAAGAAGGATGTAATTATATTATATTTTCATTCTGTTTGGCCACAACAGAGAAAAGAAGCCTTTCTTTATGATGCCTCTCCATCAAAACCCCTCAGTCTCGCAGGAAATTAACAGTCACGTTGTATTAATGAGTCGCCTCAACGTTTATTAAGCACAAAGTCATTCGCCGACCTCACTATCAGCTGTTGTTAACCACGGTCGAAAACATGAGAACGACTACAAAGAATCATTATTGCAAATTTGGATGTAAAATAAAGTGCCTATATATTTATGTTGTATAGATAATATAAGTATGTATACTGTATATATATTTATAGTATTCTGTATATTTATAGCATATATGTGTGTGTAGTGTGTGTGTGTGTGTATTATTTGTTTAAAACATACCTAATGGTAACAATAATATTGTGCTGAGAATAAGAGTGTTGTTGTAACATTCTGTAGTTGTGATAACTGATTAGGTTGATATAAAGGCATATAAAGGTCTATATGCGTAATGAACACAGTCCTCTCAAATGAAAGCACACTAACACGAGGTTACTCTCATTACATTTATTGCAGCTATAGACACGCTGGCACCTTCGGCCAACATGGAGACAGTTCCATCTCCATGGAAACTCCAATCAGCCCAAGTTCTGGTGAACATCAGCTCACACTAAATGATTTACTGTATCTTTAAGTTCAGCTGTTGGAAGGCCGTTGAAGTGGTGTGATTTCAGTGATTATATTTCTGCGTGAGCGTTCAGCAAACTCATTCATTACCGTTTATTATGGGAACTATTTTTGGCAAGCGCAGGCCAGACAGCAGGCAGAGTAATTCATAAACTCTTGACTTATATTTTAGTGTAGAGGTTGTTTTTATTTCATCGTAAAATTATTTGTTGCTGATTATTTTGGCCTTCAAATCCCCTACAGAAAAATTACTGTATTATAGGTTTTGAACAAAACACTCAGTTAACAATTTTAGCTTGTAAGAACATTTCTGTAACATTTCCAAAAGTAACAAAAATGTTGAAAACATTATGAAAACATAGGTTTTTTGAAAAACATTGTTGCTTGGTTATAAGAAACGTTACGTTTTTTATTTCTGTATCATTTTTAAAACGTTACACAAACAACTTAAAAATAATGTGTTTGATATGTAATATTTAACATCAAAAAATTCTACTAATGCTACTGAACAAACCTTTTGATAACAGGGAACTTATAGAGAATGTTAGTCAATGTTCTCAAAATGTTCCCATTAGCTGGGCACTTGTGTTTTGCATTTGTGTTTATTCAGCATTTTAAGTCTGAATTAAAATTTCTGTTAAACACCCTGCAACACTTGCACTAAAATGTTATATTTTTGTCTTTTTCATATTTGTTAAACCCATGTCCTCTCAGCTTGACCTCACAGGGTGACCTGTCTGACCCCTAACACCCTCCGTCCCTGAGGAATCAAAGTCCAGGGTTCAACACACGTTTCATGGTCAAGTTCAATTTCACTATCAAACTGATTCCATATTCATAATTCAAAGGTCCAATTCACGTAACCTGTCTGGTGTTAAATGCACAATAATGCATGAGCCTACAGCTTGAAAAAAGTAACATTAACTTCTGTAACTTAAGCAGAAAGTATGGTCACCATGGTAATGATTTGAAAGAGATTAGGCTTTTTCCTAATGTCTAGCCAGCTGTGTAATTGTGTGTGTGTGTGTGTGTGTGTGTGTGTGTGTGTTATACTGGTATATGTTGTTTATGAGTGTCCTCATAAATCAAATGGCTTAAAAAAAACATACTAAATGGTGATTTTTTTTTGTTAATTAAAAAATGCCAAAAGTTTTCTTAGGGTTAGGGGATACAATATACAGTTTGTGCAATAAACCATTATGTCTATGGAGAGTCCTCATAAACCGTGTGTGTGTGTGTGTGTGTGTGTGTGTGTGTGTGTGTGAAATAAAGAGAGAAAGGAGCCTTTAAATCTGTTTGGCGAGGCTTGGGGCCTCCGTGCTGGCCTAGACGACGATTGTTTACTAAATCGTTTCTTGATTTCTAACTACAGCATCCCGTTACACATTCCCGTCACACACGCGCTCTCCGGCATCATCTATTCACACGGTCTCCGCTGTTCCTCCCTCCACAGAGATGCAGATGAGCAGGGTGCACTTGGGCCCCCCCGCACACGGCTGTCTGTCATATTCTGCCCCAGACAAGACGTTGCCCACTTGCCCTCGAGCGTGGGAATGGGGGTCCACGGGCGTTCACATCATCTCCCCCACGTGCGCTCGGCCGCATCAATTAAGGATGAGTTTCTGTGCCAATCCGTTTCTTTCCCCATCTCATTATGTTCCAATTACTTCATTTGAAGAGCTTCAATACGTCCAGAGAAACAGAGTCACCGATACTTTACAGACACACACGTGGGTTTCAAAACGCTGAGAACTAACTACAAACTTAAGCCCCAAGCCTTTGTCTTGCGTGCATTTTTAATTTAGCCTTTTATCCAACATTAGAAATACTGTTACGTACAATGCGCACGATTAACGAATCACACCTTTAAGCTTTTTGCGTGTGCATGAACCTAGAACATCTGTTCGCTATATTTCATCCATGCGCATCTATATGTTTAATAATCCACGATGGTGATGCTGATAGAAGCGGTTCTTACTTTCGGTTAACTAGCTTTATGACGACCAGCACACTCATACAGCTAGATAACCAAAGATAATAACACGCCCCCAACATTACATCCGTCACAACACAACGTGCAAAACCTCCGTTCGCACCAATTACTCCTTCACCAAATACGAGCAATTAGTTTAATGCAAAAAAACAGAAAGTTCCTCTCCGCGTCCTGTCCTTCATCCCGTGAAACGAGGACGTTCCGATCCAACTTTGCTCCCATGCTTAATTTTACAACTTCCTAATTGAATAATAAAAAAATCAAACGATGGAGATAAACCTCAAAAACACGAGCCTGCTTGATTCATCCAGACCGCTTTATTCCTGTCTGAGGTCGGCTGGCTGGATTTACAGTGCTGTACGCACAAAATCCTGCGTATCCTGGCAAGAGAATAAACGGGAACGCAGCAAAAAACGCAAGGCGTAAAGGAGGCGTTTGGCACAGAGAGGCGGCTGTATGATAAACACACGACCGCTGGGTTTTAGGTTTAAAATGTCGCTCTTTTGGGATGCGTAAAACGCGCGCAGGTTTGATCCGGAGGCATTTGCGCGATCGCTCAGGGTAAGAAAGTGCATTTGAGCATCGTGACGTGCTGATGGCACACTGCCTGTGACGTGCTCACGGATGACAGAAGTGACGCACTCAAACCCTGAGCCCAAAACTGCGCACGAGCCTCGCGAGGTCAAAGGTCTCGAGGTCGCGCTGAATTGAAATGCCCATCATCGGACACGCGCACGGTGGCATTTTGATTAGAGAGCTTCTGTCATTTCCTTCATGTTTTCTGCGTTTTGAAATACTGTCTGTCTGGTCTGAGGATGAGTGAAAGTTTCACAAAGTTTTCAAAACACCGAGTGGCGTCTTTACAAAGTAAGACGAGATCATTTTCAGGCACACTGTAATTATGAATGATCATGATTAGAAACATGTTTGGGTCTTTGAGCCTCTAAAAATCTCAAAAATACTTTATATTGAGCGGTAGAAACACTCCTGTAACTTCAATACGATCCTGAATTATCATGTACAGGTGGATGTAATAAACTGAACTAAAGCATTTGGGCGCTTTAAATTGGCTTATTTCTCATTTATTTTTGGAGCAGCGGGAGACAAAAATATCCCAGTCCATTTGCCACCCTTCACTTGTCATAAAACACAACCAAACACAAAACATCCCAACCGGAAGCTAGTTACACAAAATAATCTGGCCTTTGCTATTTCACCGTACAAATTCAAAAACTGATCTCTAAATATGTTGATCGTTCATATATCCTGGTATATTTTCCACCTCATGAATATTAATTTATTCCTCCACACACGATCGACATTTAAACATACAGTCAATGCAAATTATATTTATTTGTAAGATGTTCTGTTAGAAAAAAACATGCACGCAAGGTTTTCTTAAACATATGTATGAGAGAAACAGAGAATTATACAAACTGCAAAACCCGATGGAACAAAGAACAAACGACCCTGTCAATCACTAAAATGCTTGTTTTTAAAAAACGCTAAAGTCTTCTAACCAATACGAGCAGTTTTACAGTTCAGCAAAACAACACTTAGTTAACGAAAATCATTTGCGGTGGCTTTTCATTTAACTACCCAGAAGCAATTAACCCCTCCTGCCGAGTGACGTCACACCCAGAGGACAATTAACACTGTTTCATCCGTAATCATTTCCTGCACGATCTACAGTCCATTGACCTAAACGCAAATAAAAGCATCCAAATATTTTATATTACTATTAAACCACAATGTCACACAGACCCTTAAAATACAGAAGTTCCAGATATTCCAGCTAGACTGGATTTTTTTAAACTACAGATAATGAAGTACATCTGACCTCCTATTTCATTCATTCAATCAAAGAACTGAGGCCAAGCGTTGAAAAGTGATAATATATTATGCGTCTTTCTTTTACAGTTCGTGCTTTTTCTGCCAAGGGCGTTCGTTATTAATAACAAATATATTATTTTTAAATACCACCCCTAACACACACATACACATTTAAATATTAATTAAAATAAAGCTATTAAACTACACCACTTACAGGTGAACTATTTTTACATAATTTCAAACATAAAGTACTTACATGGTCTTTGACTCCTCGTGGCTTAAACGAGCTTATAGGTCGCCAGTCATCTGGCTGTGAGATGTACAGACGGGCATCCTGGATTCAAAACCAAATACGCGAAATCCTATTGCGACATATTTGCTAAAGATGCATTTGGCATCGTGATTAAAACAAAGATATTCCAACCACCTGATGTCTGAGTCTACAGGAGAGAAGAACTTGCGTCATACTGTAGCTGACTGCGCTCCAGCGCAAATGAAAAGTGCCGTTCAAGACCCTGCAAGTTTGGGTGGGTTTTGGGAAGGGGGGGCATGGGCAATTCATGATCCACCCCCTGTGCTACTGCATTATACGTGCATTGAAATTAATATTACATGCAATTGCCCAAACTTGTTAAAATGATCCATTTGGACGTTCCGAAAATAGGATTTGTGACAGCGAGCTGTCCGTGGTACCAGCTGCCTTTATGATGTTACCAGGTGTGATAAAGTTACCTGAATTATTATGACGTGCGAGGATTTAATCCTGTGTGTTCATAATGCGTTTCGTTTGCCAACGTGTTTTTATGATCACGCCATTTTAACCTCTACCGTTATTTATCTTCCGTACCTGCTTATTTATTTTATCCTCATGGGAATAAAATACCGAATGCATTAATAATTTAATGCATGTAAAGTAAAAGTAAGATGTTACAGTAGAATTGAAATGAAGATGATTAAACACACATTTTTTGTGGTGTATTTTGGCTCATTTGATGCAGGATTAGAGGGAGGTCACGTTCAATGACGTCGACTTGTTTGTTACGTGCAGCCGTATTTAAACAGAAAATTAGTGCAGCTTAATATGCAAATGAAGCCATAATGACCGCAGCACCGACACGAAACAATGCCTCGTCCCAAATTTTGTAGGGGGATGAATATCAGCTCGCTTTATTCCTAATGAAACCCAGATCTGATGGATTTTAATGTCGTTTGGAGAAAGGACGAGAAAATTCATTGTGAGAAATTAACGCTTGTAATGAGATGTTGTTGTTTTTTTGTTACCAGGCAGATTTAGTTTTCTTCCATATTGTTTTCGGCTTTTAAAAGAACCTTGATTTTTTTCCTCTGATGGTGAGTATTGTGATGAAAGTTAATATTATAATATAGGATAAATAATAGTTTATACCCGAATTTTAGCAACTATAATCTGTTATATATAACTATAATACTAAACATACGATGTCTCCAAAATCTTGTAGTAGTTTTTTGCACAATTGAATTTGTTTATTCACGTTCGTTTAAAGGTCACAAGAAGCAACAAAGAATAGCTAAGTTTAAAAGCGTCATTTATTCATGCTTATTTCATGCTAATCCTCTACAGAAACCAGACTGTGAGTGTGTACACTCAGAATTTAAGACTAAAACTGAAGAAAAATGCGAATAAAAAACTTCTTTAAAAATGTACTATTGATATATGATACGTTTTATATCACTACCAATAACAACATTCATGTAACACAAACTTACCTTCTTACCTTTTCATCACACAGTTTATTTTAAAAGCAATAGTTTGACAGTGAATCCATCAATGGACCTCCAGACGTCAGAACCGCGTTTGCTTTTCAATCAGATGTTGATGGTGAATATCATTTGAATGGTGTTTTATACGCATGTCTAAACCGGTTCATTATATTGAATGATGAGGCGTGAGAGAATCGCATGTATCTTTCACATACGTGTTAAAAATCTTTCTGCACAACTGCATTTATTGGTCAGACAACAAAACAGTTATTCCTGACCACATACAACTTTTAATAAATAGACGCTTACGCGGTACTTTAAAATATATATCCGTATTGTTTGTTTATTTATAATGCAGAATATAATAGATTACAAATTAGGTTGTGTGTTGTTTTATTGTTGCAGGTAATAAGAAAATAGTACAACAACCCCACACACACACACACACACACACACATAAACACACC
This sequence comes from Ambastaia sidthimunki, assembly GCA_036877625.1. Classification (NCBI taxonomy): domain Eukaryota; kingdom Metazoa; phylum Chordata; class Actinopteri; order Cypriniformes; family Botiidae; genus Ambastaia; species Ambastaia sidthimunki. The sequence goes on along the minus strand of JAZGTK010000099.1, from coordinate 110,357 downwards.
ATTCTCTGTTTCTCAGACACACACACTTACACAAAATGGTTTTGTTCAGATTAAAACCAGCAATTGGACTAAAACATTTGCTTTAAAACAGCGTTCATAAGTGGTCAGGGAATGAATATATTTTATTAAATTATAAACTCGTAGAAACCCACTAATGGAAGTATTTATGAAACAGTATAGGCTAAACAATGTAGTCACGGTGTGCTACAGTTTAATATTAGCCTATATATATTTAAATTGTATTAGTTTAGTTTATGTATTTTTCAATACGTTAAATCTGGATATGAGCTTGTTTATTTTTGACAATTTTCCATTTGCATGTAAACCTATTATTGTGTGAGCTATTGCCCAGATCTGTCGAGTTATTGCGCTGCAGCGACACCTGCTGGTCGTGACGGTCAAACGACAATACAGCGTCTTCTGCTTCAGTATTTGATTCGACTTCGTAAATTGACGTTTTATATTTTGCATCAATAGTCTGTATAAGATTTATACGATCGTTGGTATAAGATGATGTTTATTTCTTTTTTGTGCGAAGTTTTTAAATATGTACAAGATTCATTATTTATTTTCTAAATGAATAAAAATACATCTGATCAAAGTTGAATTTGTGTCGCTACATCTGATTTCATTTCTGTTCGACAATAACGCCATTCAAATGAACTGTATGAAGAGTGTATGTCAGCTAATGAACAAGTTTAATTTGTTTTTTTAAAGAATGAATTGCATTTATAAGATCAGAGTTTTACACACACACGCGAAACAAATATGACAAAATTTAGTTACATCAGATTTAAAAGAGCGTGTATATTGTTTTATTTTATCTGTTTATTTGAGCATTTCTCAAAATAGAGACGATGGGGAATCAATTGTTCTGACCACGTAAAGTTGAATTTTTTTAAATGTTGCTTAAATGTTGTGCATCTGTTTGGTTGGAAAAAAAAATCTGAATAAAACATTTGAGTTTATTATGTTGATAGCGTGATTTTTACGTTTTTCATATTTCTCGTGCTGTGGATTCGTCTAGTTTGTCTTATCTCAGCTCACGCGCACTAATGACTAATTAGTGTTCACTGCGTGACGTAATTATTTTCATTGGATCTAAATTTAAAATATTGTCAAATATAATCTAATAACATTAAAATAGCAACAATTTTACTCCTTTATGTAAAAATGTAAAAACAGAAATAACAAAAGTGTTGAATGAGAAAGAGCTTGTGTGGCGACTATAATGTGTTTCAAACCAGAAATAAACAGCTTTTTCATTTAAAGAAAGACTCAGCTCTGATTTTCTTGCTTTGATGAATCTCTGTTACAATTATTTGTCTCACAAATGAATAAATATCCTCTGGCCAGGATAATCTTTTCCTTTTAAAGATTAGAAAGTGTGTTTGTTATTTGTTGGAACCATGAAAAAGTGATCAGGTCATTTTAGTAAAAATATCTAAACAATGTCAAGTCTAAGTCAATGCTACTTAAGAATGATTTTATTAAAATTTACTGCTTTTTGTCAAAGATAAACTCTTAGCTTATCAGAACCACTTATTTTAAACTGATCTCAGGTTAGGCTGAGATTAGATGAGCACAAAATATTTTGTGAAATGTAAACTGGATAATAACCACTAAGACTAAAACCTACAGAGACTCCAAATTCACTTAGTCCTGCACTAAAACTAGACCAGTAATGTACTGCAACAATTAAACAGTATTAGAAAAACATCTATATATGTGACAGAGAGCTTCTGATTGGTCAAAACGTGAGGGGCAACACCTTTCATTGGTCAGATGTATGGAATTACACAGTTAGTATGTAAAGAAGTCTTAGACTGATGTTAAACTGTTTATATGGCTTTATTTCATAAACTCACACAGCTTTACCGCTCTGTTCAACATCGGCAAAGCTTGAAATCACATTCGTGGTCACAGGTAACAACAAATGCTCTGCATTTTTATGAAAATATAAGCAAAATGTATTGTACATCTCTTCCACCGGGGACAGGTTATACATGACTCGGAGAACTTGTAAGTTGTTAACACGGCTCTTAGATCTAAATATCAACAACATTTACAATTCTTTTTGTTTGTTTATTATTACTTATAACAATTCCTGATTGTATTTTTATTCTCAATCATGTAGATTCATCAGCCCCGGGCCTTGAAATAAAACGTCTTAAAATGGTGTGTGATGACTCTCACTTCGTTAATCGTAAATAAACCTGCAAATCCTGGCAGGATATTTACCCAAAAGCCTCATCGTCCCCTATTTACATAAATAACGTTGAACCTGCAACACAACAACGTCTGTGATAACGTACATTTGCGAGATAGTGAGCATTGATCGTGAGCGTAAGGGCCTCGTGTTGTACGCCAGCATTTCTCGTACAACCTGAAGCCTCGAGACACATCAATGCATCTTTTAATAGTTTAATTACGCAACATATATTACTGAACTAAAAAGTAGCTTTAACGAACAAGAGTACCAGACTTCTCTTTTTTATCCTTTATGCTTGTATACATACATACACATGTATGTAAAATTGCATGTATATATATATATATTTTTTTTGTTTTTCCCACACATGGCACAAGCAATGCATGTCCAGTGCCCCCAACCCCAAATCACAAACACGCCCACCCACCCGTTTACCTAAATATCATTAATACTTTATGTAGCACTCACACGCCGCAGAAACAAATACTAAACTGAAATCTCCACATAGAAAAGCCCTTCCTGAGGGGCGGAGCCACCGGTGGGCGGAGCCACTACGGCGCAATCACGAGGCCCAGCCCTCGGACAGACGCATGCGTTTGACGGACGGGCTCTGCCTCTCGTCCTGAGAGGATCTCAGCAGTCCCATGGGTGAGTGGAAGTCGGCTCGGTGTTCCTCGCGGTCGCTGCCCTCGTACGAGCTGCCGCAACTGCTGAGGCTGTCGACGGGCGAGCGACCCGCGTCCTGCCGCAGCTGAGACTGCTGGTGCTGCGGCTGGGGTGGGGGAGGGGCCGGAGGCTGGGCGTAGATCCCCGGGGTGCCACCGGCCCGGTCTCTAGGAGGAGAAACGGGTTCCGACTTGATGTGCAGGCTCTGATTGGACGGCAGGGAGAGGGTGGAGCTTTGACATAACTGTGTGCTGGTGCAGTTCCTGTGGGAGGAGCAAAAGCATGTGTTTACAATGACAACAGCAGCTGCATTTTAAAAACAGACATGCTTTTGAGACATTGAGAGACAGCCGGAGAATGAGTCTTACCTACACACAGAAGCCAACAAAAGCCCATAACACAGAACCATACCAGCTAATATTCTTTCATGGTGCCCTCATTTTTGGGTGATTATTATTATATCTTATTATAAGTTCAAAAGAGAAAAAAAATAAAAGAACGTACTGTACTTCTACTCCATCTACGGTACATAATTTGCACTTATATTGTGTATTATATTACACTGGTACTTCTATTATACTGGTACTGTATATCTTTAGTGTCTGAGATGCACTTGTGTGAGTGACACTTACCCCATTTGTCCCAGACCAGAATGCTGCATGTTCTGTTGCCAGCCGGTCATTGAGCCCAGATGAAGTGAAGCTGAGCTGTTGAAACCGGTCAGACAGGACAGGTCACCGCTGCTGAGGGAATATTCTACAGGACGAGAGACACATCTACATTAAACACAGCGCATGACTTCTGTACACGCTACTGTATCTTCTGCGCTACTGCAACAGGAAAAATGTTGAATAAATGGCGCCACCTTGTGTTTAAATTTAGACTTATTAAACAGTGCTGATAAATCGTCTAAATGTAACAAAATACAGTATATAATTACAGACTTAGCAAAAGTTTAAAAGTTCTAAAGTGAAATAATATAATATGCATATATAATATAAAATACATATATAATAATATGTATCAGGAAAATATAAATTATAAAACCATGGTAACTTTCTGGAACATTCGAAACATTAAATAAAAATAAATCCCTTTTTTTTTTATGTTTATTAGTAAATATACCCCTTTATTAGTAAATATACCTGTTCTTACTGTACATAATACTGTACAACATGTTTATTCTGTAGAAACTTCTCTCATTAAACGAATACTTTTTAAAGTTATAGAGGCACAGAAATGATGGATTGGATGAAAGTCAGTTTTCTCACCTGTACCGTATGAGGTAGAGAGGGCTGATGGGTAGCCGCCCATGCTCTGCCCTGGCAGAGTGGGCGTGGCCACAGACACCACCGGGGTGCTCAAAGACTGGGCCGACTGAGAGTTATTTATTCTCTGGTTCTATAAGAGAAAAAAATAAACATTTAAAACTAAATCAGCTGTACGGGGCAGGAGGTAAATGTACAGGGGGTGTCATATACCTCTGTCTAACTGTTTAATAGTAATCATGTGATGCCAATAACAGGTAATTACCCCCACCTAGTAATGATCTAATGTCTAACCATCACTGCTGGAGGTCTCGATGTTGCTATGGGAACTGCTAAAGCAGTCCCCTTGGCAACAGAGGAAAGGGAGTGAATAGAGGAAGATTCGAGCGCTGCACTTTTTGCATCTGTTTGTCTTGTATTGGTTGTCAGTTTCTGCACAAACGTTTGACACGTGTTTCATTACAGTTCTGTCATAACACAGCGACACTTACCAGAAGCATGTCAACATCCTCCGACTGGCAAGCCATTAAAAAAGAATGAAAGCTAATTAGTGCTAGAAACGTGTTTATAATGTGTGTTTCTAATCTACTGTAGCTACACAATGGACACAAATGTACTGAATTATGTCCTCAAAAGTTTGGGGAGACATTTTGGATAGTAGTTTATAAATAATATGTATCTTTTTTATTTATTATAAAGTGTTATTTTGGAGGTAGAGTTTGGGTAAGTTTGTAAAAAAAAATTTATTACTTATTAAGCTGCAATCTGTAACTTTTTTGCAGTAAAAATGAACAAAAAACTGTTTTTGCAGTAGATGTCTACAGTAGAAAATGTGTGTGTGTGTGTGTGTGTGTGTGTGTAGTGAATATAAAGAATAAACCGGAGCATGTGCAAACATCAAACACTCTGTGTGTGATAATGCATCTGATGTCGCATGCAATGCGGCAGATGACAGACAAGCCGCTGTAAACGTACGATGGACGGCATGGTGGTCTTGGAGCCGGGGGGGATCAGCACGCGCAGGTCGGGCTTGCGGCCGCTCATGCTCATTGGTGGAGGAGATTTTGTCTGCATGTTTTTATTCAGGTTTCCCGGAGAGACCAGCAGACCAGGGGAACTGCGGTGGTTTCCATATCCGTTTCCTGTAAAAGACCACCATACACTGTTTAACACAGAAAGCACTTCTGTGTAGTTAAGATGCATCTTCAATGTTTCTTTATGGGGTTTACAAATTGTCAGGGATCATAAAACACAATTAACAGGATGATAAAAGCTAATAATTGTCAGATCTAACACTCAGAAAACTGTATTTAACAAAGTTTTATTTCCATAAAAGATGGTGTTTAAAACTTGCTCATGTGCAAAATTAGTCCATTTTCGTTCACAAACGGCTGGTTTCGCTGAAGCTCTTTTTTTGCAGGGCTCAGATGTCGGTGGTTTCCTAATCTGCCTCATGAATGAACAGTTTTCATCTGTGAAAATATGTACAGCACATCGTTTTGCTGTTTTTAGAGCTTTTGTGGCGAAATCTTCAAGTTCCGTGAATGTGGCGCTGCGTTTCCTCTCACCTAACGCGAGTGTTGAAAGCTTCATCATATTATAACCACAGGATGTTTTTTATAAAGCAGTTCTTTAAATACACTATTTAAGACCCTCCGCCGCAACATCCTACAGCGGCGAGCTGCGTAAATATCCGGGGAGGAACCAGCCGAGCAAAGAGAAGCTTTGAATCAAACCAAGTGGCTCCATCTGTATATGGAGACCGCAAACATACACGTATGGTAAATATACATGACTTACCAGCGCTGATGCCCACTCCACCGCCAAGATCTGGAGCCATGAGGCCACCTAAGGATAAGACAGAAGACGTTAAACAAAACTGGCGCTTGGAGACGCCAAAGTCACCTCCGCCTGCCGCCTCCTCCCCGCGCCCAGACGGCCGCTCGACATCCGAGCGCTCGCCTTCCCCCGTGATACATCCAGTGTAAAAACATCTGTGAGTTTATCCGTGCCCACAAACTCCTGCTCAGCCCTATTGAGAAAATTCCTCATCCAAGAAAAACTTTTAAAAGTCCGTGTGCGGTTACAGACGTCGCGATAGCTGCCAAAACTCATATTTAGTTTTGCTCCTGTAATACGAAGCAAATTGTAGCAGAAGGACGCAGGATAATAACAGGAGAGACTCAAGCGGAGCGCAAAATAGACCTTACAGACAATAATAACAAACCCACAGAGAGATTAAACCTCCCACACATATATCACCAAACACTGTCTCTGTCCAAACCTTTCACTCTCTCTGTCTATACACAAACTAAACACATTCATACCAGTGTTTCATTCATCATGGACACCTTTGACCCTGTAAGTTTTTTTAAATAATAAACTAAACTGTTAATGCACAATTTTATTAAACTTAATTCATGTACCCTGATGTTTCCTGACCCTTTACACAGACAATCTGAAGTTTCTATGACAATTTTATAGCAACTTAAATAATAAAAAGGGAAAGTTTAAATCAGTTTTAATCAGTTTGAGTAAAAATCAACCCCAGGGACATAAATGTAGTTAAAGAAATACCTCAGTTTGTGTTTGTATATTTGTGTCTAAAACAGAAATAATGTGTTTTTATAAAGGCTGAGCTGACCGCACATCCTCTCAGTGAAACTCTGACCACAGACGCGGGCCTTTCAAAGCCAGAACGAGAGTTAAAAAGAAAAACTGGTCATCTTTATTTGTCTTTTAAAAGCAGGGAGTTCCTTTACAAGCAGCCAAAACTCCCATAGAGACAGACACTTTTTTCAGCCCTGGGACGACCTCAGAAGTTCTGCTGAGTAGACAGTGTTTATATTACAGGCTCAGCCCGGCTGAATATGGCTGAAAGAAATATTTGAGCGTATGCAATGATCTGTATGTGGTGTTTGAACACACGTGAGGCGTGTTTTGATAGCCTCAGTGGAGCTGTTGGTGGTCCTCAACAGACCGCCGCACTAATGATGTCAGAAAAGCGTGTAAATGAACATGATTATAAACTGTGCTGTGGGCCGGAGTCCCAGGCGAACCGGAGAGCCGTGTGCAGAGGTCATACCTGCGTTTCCTGCACTCGGGGGCCGGTGGGTGACTCCAGGGGACATGCTGTTCCTTTGGAGGGAAGGGTGGGTCAGGGTCAGCAGGTTGGGGTTGCCCAGAGATGATCCGGGGTGGGTGTAGATCAGGCTGTTTGGGTTGCTAGCAGGGATCGAAACGGGCATGTCGTAATTAGAGGGGGGGATCGCCTGTAAAACAAAATGTATGGAAATTAAATATAAGAGATTATAGGAGAATATTGGAGATTCTTTCTTGAAGAATATTTAAACATTATATATAACTGTCACAAATATTTAACTTTCACACTTCATCTCATGAATATTTAGAATATATATTTTGAATATTCATATCGTTGACCAATCAGAGATGAATGTGCTGATGACACTTACACACAGTCTCTGTCTGCTGATCATCAGGTCGATGTCCTCGTTGATTTTGCGGCACTTGTCCTCAAATTCTGGACTGTGGCCTGAATCTTCAGCATCAATATCAGGACTGTCACAACCATTGAGACCTTTCTTCCTCAACGTCTGAAACACACACACACAAACGTTGGGTTTTCATGTTTGATGGGGACTGTATATTTTATCTCCCTACACTAACCCTAAACCCTTCACAGAAACTTTTTTGCATTGTTAGATTTTCAAAACAGAAACAATTTATACATGTGTTGCAAAAAATTTCACCACAAGGTCAAAATTTACTGGTATTGCTAAACTTGTGGGGAGTTTGGTCCCCATAACGCAGTGAATACCAGGACCACACACTCACACATAGAAATGTGGTCATAGACGAAGAGACGCAATTTTCTGTTTGACCACACGAGGGCTACATTTGAAAACAAATAAAGCGTTTCCTGCTTGTAAAATGTGGATTTTTGATTCCAGAAAAAAACAAGCTTTGATTTAATTCCACTGGGGGCCTGAAGTCTGAGCAAAGGTTAAATTGGGACAACACTCACTGTGACATTATAATGGTTCTTAAACATACTGCTTTTGATTAGACAGTGTTATGCATTTATGAATATAAATGGTTAAAGAAAATCTTTGATAAGCTTAGATTTAAAGTCAAACTTTAATAAGCCCTCCACTACATTTATCCATTTATACAAAGTGACTTCCAGCGCATTCAAGCTACACATTTTATTACATTTTATTGTGTGTTTCCTGGGACTCGAACCCATGAACTTTGTGGTGCTAACACAATGAGCTATGGGGACACCACTGTAGGGGAAAAGAAGGGTTTGAGCATGTTTTTGGTGAGTTGCACTGGAGGTACAAAGCCCAAAGCAATTCAGGCTTTTCTTCCTGCTGTGCCTCAGTCACGTCACTGAGCTCCAGCAATTTCACTCATTCAGGAGATGTCCACCTGTCAGTAATTTTGCACCTGTCCAACAAATCTCCTGAGCTCCAAAGGGAGGGGCCCGGGCTCCAGCCAATCACAGCCCTAAACCCCAGGGATGGCCGTAGAAGGCTATTTTTTGCCCCAGTGCCACTTGGAAACCCTACACCCTCCACCCCCATCACACCGTCTGTGGGTCTCTGAGATCTCCAACCTTTGAGCTTGATGCTTTTAGCAACACGACTCAATCGCTAAAGCTTGACATCAGCAGACCAAACACTCAGACCGGCATAAACCGCTCCAGACCAACAGGGGGTGAGTCGTGCTCAGCCCAGCATTCCTGTTTATTTTATCACACGCCAAAGACAGAGCAGAGGACAGCGAGAACGTTTCCCTAACGTTTCAAAAGCAACAAAATGTTATTTTCTAGCTCTAGGGATGAGAGTTCTAGGAATGTTCCAGTTTTTTAGATGTTGGATTAATGTTATTTCTTGGTTATAGAAAGTTATTCAAACACTTATTTATTCAAAACACTTATTCCACTAATGATTTAAGAATAACTTTTATGCTATATATGATATATAATGTTAAAAAAGTACTTTCGGAGAACGTTAGCCATTGTTCTGAGAACGTTCCCTGTTAGCTGGGAAGGTTGTTCTAAGTCTCCTGACTCTTTGGCATATTAAAGAGAACCTGTGAACAATACATTCTTATAAATTGAACTCTTTGACATACAGCTCAGTTTTTATACCTCCTGCCCTTTAAAGGTTTGTCAATGGTGACCTTGTTTTAAGATGTACGGTCAGCGCAGACGTCCACAGAGCCTTGACTCTCAAACGCATGAGGAACCAGAGGAGAGATACAGAGGAGAGACACAGCCATCAGCACCTCCTTCTCAACCCTATGGAGACTTGCTCCTAATTAAACCAGCGTTGCATCTCTCTCCCACATGGCAAAGGCAGCCGCAGTCTGTCCGTATGTACACACAGCGTCCTATATAACTCACTAACCTTCAGCTGAGAAATGATGTGGTGTGTGCACAGCAGGTGGGAACTGCAGACAGCTGAGCCTGCAGCCGGCAGCTGACGGATGGACTGAACGCATCACGTCATCGTGTACCCTCTTCTGAGGTCCACATGGGTGGTCTCCCCTCAAACAAAGCTCATTACGATAAACTGTGTCAGGAGACACTTTAAACATGAGCAAAGCTAAAGAACTCTGAGTCACACACACCAACCCAGAGGAAAATTCTATTGATCAAAAGTGGCTCTTTCATAGTTTTAATTTAAGTATTAACTTTGACTGAGATGGTTTTATACTTTATATGCTTTAAAAAATAAAATTTGATACACATGAAATCTAATACAATACAAGTGTACTTATAAGTAAATAAGAATGAATTGTCTCAGATGTTTGCCATAAGGAGATGAGATACAGTAAGCTCACTGATACAGTAAGAGTGTAATGCTCAACACTTGCTCTTAGGAGACCTAATTAATTTCTCATTTATAATTATTACATTATCAAAAGTCACACGTTTCTTATTAAACCAAGGACAAAAAAAACAAAACTAGCTGTGCTAATTATAAGCATGGCTCTATGTATTCAGCATAGCTCAGATCTTAAGAAACCTATTTTTTTCCCCAAGGGAACATTCACACACATCACGTGCAGTTTGTCACATCTAAAACATTCAAAAAAACTATCAAAATGGCAGCATGTGACCACAGCAGATCAGCTTCAGCCACCGTTTTGTGTCTCATCTGAAGAGGGCCGTTGGTCTGAGAATTATTCCACCTCTTCAACACGCGTGTGTCACGTTCACCCGTGTGGAAAGTTGTTGGTTTATCTCTGTGAGTCATAAACTGGCACAGCCTCACGCAGTAACGCAGCAAGACATAATGTTCTGACAGACCCCGACCAGGAAACAGGAAACAACAAATTATCAGTTCAAAACTCTCTCAATAAAGTCAGAGAAAAGTAAAACACAAATAAGACTTCACAGATCAAGCTAACTTTATAAAAAACAGATGCGACCGGAGAGGCTAAAACCCACGTTTGGGTGAGCCAGCGTGGGACGCCCACTTTCCTGCGGCAGGTCGCACGGCCAATGCGTGGCACAGCCTGGCCTGCCTCCAGGACTCCTTTCCACCAGCTGCTCCGACCACAGCAGCTGGGCAACGTTTGGAAAACGCCACATTGGGGAATTTTGGGTAATTTACCTCCTTTGATGCTCTCTGTACCCTATAATATTGAATCAAAGGCTCTCTCTTTTACTGCCATGAGTTGAGCGCTGTGTGTTTGGTATTAAACGCACTCAAGAATGTAATTATGGCGCTGTGCACTAGCACATCCACAACGCTCCAAACTGGCCGGCTGGATATCCAATCCGACCGTGAGGAAGCGGAAGAGTGTTCCGAAAACTTCCGGGTATAATATTCTTGGGTGGTTTGATTGTCAGCTCTTGGAAAACGACACCTCCCCCTCTTTCATGCTTTACAGCTGACGTGAGACAGATGCGAGAAAATTCTTCACGAGTTCTGTAAAGATCTTTGAGGATGATTCCAGGGGTGATCTGTGGATTATAGGGCTAAAATGATACATGCATGTTACAAGAACGTTACATTAATGCATTTGCCAGACAGACTTACAGTGAATTGAGGGTCAGTACGTGTGTTTCCTGGGAATCGAACCCACAACCTTTACTGTGCTAACACAATTCTCTATCAGCTGAGCTACAGGAACATGTCACGAGCATGGCAGCTATTAACATGTTCATGTCTAGTCAACAGTCCTGCGCTGTGCTTTGGTTTTCCATTACCACATCTTCAGAATGGACAGTGTGCTTATTCATAGTAATATATTACTGATCAAGCCCATCTGAGCACAAAGCCCCTCACTGTACCCCAATAATGGGCTCTTATGAGTCTCAATCATATAAAATTACCAGACTGAACTGTATATGAGCTATTTTAACACCAGTGAGAAACATAGTGGCCTCTATGTCACCAATTAACAGCTTTTTTCTTCTAAACTTCTTATCAAAGGCAGCATATTTCAGAAGAGACCGTACCCCAGCTAACAGGGAATGTTCTCAGAGCGTCGGCTAACGTTCTCCAAAAGTTTTGTTTCATCAAAAGTTGTTGCCGTAATGTTAGCAGAACGTTTTAATAATGTTATATATGATTTATCAATAATGTTCTTTTTAATGTTTTTTTTTTAATGTTATCAGTGAAACATTTTAAAAACGTTACAGAATTAAAAAGTTTGTAATGTTCCTAGAACATTCAAAATAACATTTTTATTTTTTTTATAAAATAAAAACTTTCTGTTATTTCTGTTAAGTTTCTACAACCTAAAATTGTTAGCTAAGACTGTAACACTCTGATAAACTCTGATTGTTTTCTGGGTAACAATTAGCAGGTGACAGGAAAAAAACAACAAACTCTGCACTGCGCTGCCTCGTCTTTGGGTTCTGGAAAACCTGACTCATGCAACAAGGTTCAGATTATTCGTGGAATGTAAAACCGTTCTCTGATGTTGTTCAATCGAGGCTGAAGAAAACAGGACGATAAATACAGCGTTTGAGACTCCAAGCATGAGCGCATCAGAACAATGACCCAAAATGTGAGCCGAGGTCGAATTTCACACCTTGTTTTCAAGTTTACATAGCAGAACAGATGGACGATATGAGCCGACAAAAACACTCGAAGTTTGGAGGGCGTGCGAGGAGAAGCCACGTAATCTACAGAACTCTTTATTTCCTCTCTTAAAAGTGTGAAAACGGCACCCTAACAAGTTTGATTTAAGCTTTAGTGAAGTATGCAGCTGTCTGTGATCGCCCTGGGCTCTCGATCAGAGGCAGTTTTTACTCTCTCTCTCTCTCTCTCTCTTTCTCTCTCTCTCTCTCTCTCTCTCTCTCTCTCTGTCTCTCTCTCTGTCTCTCTCTCTCTCTCTCTCCACGCCCATTCCTCTCCATTTTCTTTGGCACGACTGGCGGGCCTGAGCTATTTTTAGCTGTGCTGCTTTCTATTTTTAGAAAACTACCAGTTTTCAAGCATTTAACGGGGAGGAACCACATAAAAATCACAAAAGCTTGGAAAAGGGTGTCGGTCTGGCACAAAAGTTGGGCGTCTGTTCCTTGTTTCAGAAGCTCAGAGGCTTTCTGCCCAGGACAGAGAACGGAAAAGGGGCGGCGAGGTAATGAATGTGAAAATCTTCCATCTTATAAATAACCACAAGTCTTGGGCCAAAAGCACCAAAAACACCACGCTGTTACTCAGTGAGGCAATAAACTCACGTTAACCTCTGTGCAGGAGGAGGGTGAAAATGCAAAACAAAGACTTCTCTATGTGCTGAAATTCCTGATTTTGATTCCTGAGTTAAAGTGTGTATGGTGCTGACTTCTCTCAAATCTGTGTAATCTTCTACATCTTATTTTCACGTCATTGTGGACAATCAGTTTGGAATGAGATTATCTGAGTTTTTTTACACATCTTGACTCTGTAGAATTGAGTGATGTTCTTACATAGCTGTGCTAGTTTAATATTTCTGCTATCACCAGGCTGAAGCCTCTCTTCTCACATACTAAAACAATAAATAGATTTATATCAATTTATTTATTTAATAGCTGTGAATAAGTGGAATAATATAAAGGCATCATTACAAAATAAACCTCTTCAAGGTGATGAAGAGGTTCAATTTATTTATGACAAGACCAACTTTACATTATGCCTTACATATATCCTACAATACAACTTAATGCAAAACATAAATAAATAGTATTTAAACAATAAAAATGTAAAATATATAAGTAACACTGTACATAAAAAGTTATATTTGTATAACATTGATTAATGCATTAGCTAACATGAACTAACAATAAACAATACATTTTAATATTTAGCAGTTATTAATAATTGTTTATTGATCCTTCATGTCAGTTTATGTGCATTAACAAATACTAACACAAATACTAATACTACTAATTTTTAACTTTAAACCTGTATTGTTTAAAAATTATTGTTAATCAGAAAGGTAGTTAACTAATGTTAATGTGTTACTGTGAAGTTTTAACAATATATGTATAAATACAGAGCTGCAATTAATCAGGTTGGGGTTTATATAATCTGTAATGGCAAACAGCTTTTGTTGCTGGCAGCTTCCTTGTGTTGTGTCTACAATGTGAGCAGTGTAAGCCCACAAAATCTGATTCACGGTTTTAATCTGCCAATCATCGTCAACACGCAACCATCACGCAACACTTCTGTCCAACAAACACCAGATTCACACTAAAGCTGCAATCTGTAACTTTATCTGGATTCAAAATAAACAAAAATCAGTTATTGGGCAAACGCATGACAGATCAGTGTTCAACATTTCATAGTTGATAATTTGATGATTGATAATTTGAGTGGTTGGGGAATTTAAACTTGTCACATGAAAATAACCTGCAAGTAACCTGCAATTTTATGTTTCAAACAGAGATGGTGGTAGAGAGGCAAAAATGGCAACAAATTGCAGCTTTGAATCAAATATTTAAGTGAAAATACACACACTGAAATACTTTCAATCGTCAACGTGCAACAATTACTGTACGCAAAGGAAGACCAGAAAAACATTGGACTGCTTAAGAATGTGATGACATGCAACTACATGAAGACAAATTATCTAAAGTGGGTGGGCAGAAAAATGTTTCGGGCTATTGTGCCTTGAAATGAATCCAGTTTATAAAGTAGGTCGGTGATGTTTTCTTTTCTACATCTGAAATGATTTCATCTAGCCAGTCGCTGGAGGCTTGTGTTCTCAGAGGTCTGTGTGGGTGAAGTCGAACGCAAAGGGGTGCCTGTCACCTTCAACGGCTTCCAGCCCTGACCAAACACGAGGTCAACCACCATACGCACACAGCTTTCCTCAATCTCATTAACAACCACTGTGGTCATTAGCAACGTGACCTTTGAAAATAATCACCATCTTCTAGCCTTGCGTCCATGTTTTGTTGACTTCTCAACAGGTGATGATTCCAAAGGTGTGGGGCCTGAAAAGTCCATGTTCAGGGAGGACTTGAGGGATCATGTTACATGCTGTCACTTTTAGGATTAAACGGGGTATTTTCAGATTAAGCTAATAGAGGAAATGAGATTATCCTGGCTTCTCACAGGCTTGGCAGTGAGAATTTGCCTTGTGGAGACTAGATGTTCCTCTTGAAACGGACAGACTCCCAGCTGAAGTCTGACCTCCAGGCCACGCTTATGATGCATGTGTCAACATCACTGAACGAAGCTAAACCAAACCACACGAGACTAAACAAAGTGAAGTAACAGAGTTTAAATTTGCAGCTTGTTACTGGTGAAGTGCAGTTTGAAAATATTTAAGCTCAATCTTAAGAGACAAAGAAATCCTTTAGCACAACTCACTCAGATTCTACAAACACCCTTTTCAGCAAAATCTATATGTTTTATTTCTCTATATGTTTTATTTCTTTACGGCTTGTTTTTTGGTTTTAACTGGTGAGAGTTTGTTTGTGTGGCACTAACAGACTTCCACACAAGTCAGTCGACGTCTCTCTGTGTTTTTCCTAGATGAGGGACTTTTCCAGGGGAAATATTTTTCCCACTGTTCCCATTGGGAGCGTCATGGCCCTTCATGCATGTGGGGTGGGAAACCTTCATCTCCTGTCTTCCCTGGGAGGCCCTGCTGATTCTCAAAGTTGGGCCTTGACAGGTGGCTAACAGGAGGCTGCCTTTTAGTCACTGATCTGAGAGCAGTTTCACAGCTGCTTTTTGGTGTTCTGGTGGAGAATTCAGCTGATGAAGATGGTCTCAGATCAGTGAAAAAGGAAACCTTACCAAAAGCAGCCTGACACTTGCTCTAGACCGTTTAAAGAGCTCACATGTCACACAAGGTGACAGTAATGAGCAAGCAAGACCTTAAATCTGCATATCACCTGGCACCTGCCTTTCCTTTCTAAACCTGTTGCGTAACGCGGTTCTGACGGAATACAGTGAAGTTTTCATCCCTGTTCTCTGACTGAGTGTCAACTGTTCTCACTGGATAGTCCACTACACTGTGTTCCAATCGTCTGTCGCAAGTACTATTACAACACACAAATGACCACCAAACACTAGCCTGGTGCCAAATCCTGCAACTCGCATAACCCGTCGCAATTAATGCAATAAACTGTAACAATCTGCAAAAACAGGTCACACTTTCCTGATCTGTTCATTAAATATCTTTGATCACACGTTCTTGCATTTTCAACCCCGAATTTTTGGCAAATGCTGTTGGAAAAACTATCCTAAGTTAATGGCTGGGTTTCTGGTAGCTAGTAGCCCTTCTTGGACCAACAACAAAAACTAGCTGCCATGCTAATGATATTGATGTCATTGCAATGAGAAACTCACCTCCACAATGTCAGAATTGGTCCGACTCTCGTGGGGTTCGTTGTACTCAGTGTACTTCAGCAGAACTTTGTCCATGTCGGTGCTGGCGTACTGGAAGAGTTTATTAGTGCTGTTGAAAATGATGAGAGCGATCTCACAGTCACACAGAACACTCAGCTCGTAGGCCTTCTTCATTAGTCCAAACTTCCTCTTTGTAAACGTAACCTGGTAAAAAGGACAAGCAGAGGTTATTATAGGAAAGGTTGATGAGCTATTAGTCACTCAGTGGCAAAGACAAAATGTAGGATTGACTCAAAAATGAAAATATAATTAAAATAGAAATCATGTGATTAGGATTCATTAAAATCATGTGATTATGGTAAACTTTCTAAATGGCATCCCAGCTAACAATTTTAGGTTGTTAAGAATTTTCCCTCAACGTTTCCATTAAGCAACAAAAACCGTAAAAAATTAATTTGGAAAATTGTAGGATTGCTCAAAACATATTGTGTTAAAACCATTGCATATTTTAATTCTGAAACATTTTTAAAACGTTCCACTAACAACTTAAGAATAACATTTTTGATATATATGATATATAATGTTAAAAACCTTCTACTAACATTACTGCAAAAATGTTTTAGGCAACATTAGCTAACATTCTGAGAATGTTTCCTGTTAGCTAGTGATTGTTGCAGTGTGTGGTTCCGTCCATCCAAAATGAAATAGTTTGACAGAGTTCTCGGGTTCGAGACTATCAGGGCTCCGCGTGCCAGGCTAAATTTAGACTGGGGAGTTCAAGGTGAAATTCTGCCCAGCACGCTTCAGAAATTGACAGCCCCTGTATGGCAGGGTTCAGGAAAGCTTGGGCTAATGATGACCTGGTATCACCCGGGCAAGCCAGCAGCATAGCACACGTACCATTTAAAAAAGGACAATTTCCCAAAGACACCATTTAAACTCTCATAGAACAAACTCTCCATCTGTCATGAGATGGCAATGAAATTCAGACAGGAACAGCCATATGGGCTGCAGAAACCCTAAAAAACTCTCTTGGACACCTGCCTGAAACAGTCAAATTCTGCATTATGAAAATCAAACACCAAACTGCGTTAAGCTCAAAATAATTATTTTCTCTGTTCTCAGTCATAGCTCAGGATTGCTCAGTTATGTCTCATTAAACTTCCTCTTAGATGTTTCTCCTAAAATGACGTTTGCGTCTGAGGAACAAAATCAGATCTCACTGCTTATCAGGAGAAACACAGGTTTTGTGTGCACACATGCTAACATGTAGAAAACACGCGTGAGGCTGGTAATCCACAGCGCAGGCCGTGTGTGTGTGTGTGTGTGTGTGTGTGATCCCTGTACGTGAGTTCAGACGTCATGTGCTTCCTCACAAACAAACTCCAGCTGGAGAATCTTCTCACTGTTTCTGCTCTGCATGCTGATGGTCTCACCTCCACATGATTTCCATTAAGCTCACACACACACACACACACACACACACACACGCGCGTGCAGTGAGCGACAGATGTCTTACACATGCTCACTGAAACACGCCCACACACATGTACACACAGAGAAACCGCTTGCCTTTCACACACTGCACGCGGTCAGAGACACGCAGCTCTGCCTTCAGCCTGAGTCACAGACACGTTTTTAATGTTTCCTACAAGCTTCTCGTGCTAAAATCTGAGATTTTACACAGAACGTTTCCAGAACATTGGGTAACATTCTCTGAAAGTTCCTTCAAAGTTATCAAAAATGTTCTAGGAGATGTTATATATCATACGCCTCAAAACATTATTCTGAAGTTGTTAGTGGAATGTTTTAAAAACGTTACAAATTTAAAATGTATAAATAATGTTCTTACAACCAAGCAATAATGTTAATACAACGTCTACAAAAACTGAACATTTTACGTTTATAGAACTTTCAAAACAACTTTCTGTTACTGGAAATGTTGAGGAAACGTTCTTACAACCTTAAATTGTTAGCTAGGTTAAGATGTATAATACGTCTGGACCCTCAGACCACGGGAAGGGGTGGAGGGGGGGCTTGGCTAATCGTGTGACTGCACTGGGGTCAGGAAACACATGTGAGTGCATTTCCTGTCATAACAGGAAGTGTCCAGTGGCTTTCTCTTCACAATGGCTTTGCATTGGCTTCCGGCCCTGTGCTGGTCACTACAGGGGGGTGGTGACAGGTGGGGGGGCATAGATGACAGGCAGCCATTTATCCTGAACCCTGAGCTGTTATCCACTTTAACACAAGCACTGTTCACAACTAAAGAACAACATGTGAAGCAGCAGTCTGAACACTTAACCTTTATCCTCAGTGCTGTTCTGAAAACAAATAAACTCAGCTCTTAAAGGCATAGTTCACTCAAACAAGAAAACTTTTCCATCATTTACTCAGCCTCATCCAAAACTGACTTTTCTGCTTCTGAGGAAACACAAATAAAGTCATTCTGAAGTTTGTTGGTAACCAAACAACAGTTGCATCTATTAACTTCCAAGACATCTTCTCAAAATATCTTCTTTTGTGTTCCACAGAAGAAAAAAGTCACACAGGTTTGGAAGGACATGAGGGTGAGTAAATAATGGAAAATGTTTCATTTTTGGGTGAACTATCTTTTTTAATACCTCACAGATTTTGTGGTCGGACCTCAACCTCACGTCAGGATTTGTAAGTTTCTCTAACTTCTGCACAACACAAACCAATATTTATATTTGCTTTGAGGTTAAGAAATACACAAAAAACTTGTGGCTAAAAATAGACAAACTATTTTTAAAGCAAAGTTCATGATCAAAATAACCCATACCATGATGTCATCGAGCCTCGAACCCTCACGGTTGAGTGAGGTTGGTTTGATCAGGAAGGTGAGGGTCATAATTGTTGTCAGATGTGGCTGTAACCATCAGAGATCTTGCGTTTGTAATTGGTCGAGTAAGTAATAGGTTGGAAGTTCTGGTTTTGGTGACTGAAATCTGCTTTTTCAGTAAAAATAACCTTTAAACAAATTTAATTACTTGAGAAGCAAATAGTTTGTGTAAGATAATAAGACCTCAGAGATCATACACTGAATTACGTTTATATTATTTATAACTTCAGGATATATTATTCAGCCTTATTTTCCTATTCAATTGTGCTTCTTAAGTAACTGTATGTGGTTTAAATAAAACATACAAAATAACGTAGGCAGAAAAAAAATATAAGTCAACAGTCATTAATTCCCACTGAAAACTATGAACAATCAACATTCTTAACAACCCCCAACCGCAACATTATCTTAACTGGCATGAATTTGGGGGCGGGGCTTTCTGTTTGTCCGACCAATGGCAGATGAGAAACTATTCTAGAAACCTGTATGACAACAGTCATCCTTTTTGCAGTTCTGTAACTTTATTGGTGCAGAAATACCTCAAATTTCTCTTACAAATTATGAGGATTTAGAAATATCATGTTTCATAAACACACACAAACCTACAACCCACATGAGTAACACTGAACACAGCCGGTTCAGTATGAGAATTCAGCTTGTGAGTGTCTTGTGACGCTGTCGTCAGTATTCAGTCACTTCCTTAATTGATGTGTGTGTGTGTGTGTGTCACCACAGCATGATTACATTTCTGTGAACAACAGTAACATTTCACTTCTTTCCTACAGGATAACATCTCATTACCTGTCTGTTGCGTTCGTCCATTATCCGCGCAATCTGGATCTTTTTCCTGCCCATTTTTTCCGTCTGATATTCCTTTCCTATTTCAAAAGTACTGTTCGCTCGACTCCTTCCTCTCTCTCTTTCTCTCGCTCCGATCTTCCTTGCAGTCTGTCCTCTGTTCTCGTTCCTCTTATTTCAAAGACTCTGGCATTCACTCCTGAACAGAGAAACACAGAGAAACACAGATTTTATCAGCCAAACGTGTGATATCACTTAGGGTTGAATGTGGGAAGAACAAGGAGGTTTTGGTTAGCAGTGAACTAAATCAGGACTGCTAGAAAACAGAATTGTTTCATAACGCAACAACATTATTTTTGTCTTAAAATGACTTTTAAAGATACATTTGCTTAAGAAAAAAATAGTGTTGTTAGAAAATATTTCTAAAGTTTTTTAACTGCATTGACAGATTTTTTCTTGCTTTAAGCATAAACATCTCTAAATTGTTAATTAATGCTAATTAAAACACTAGTGGAGCCAAACAAAATCACAATCAACATTAGGAACCAATAAAACAACAGTACGAGTTTAAGGAGGGACTATTTGTTTCCTTGACCAATGGTGGCAGATGGAGGAGCTACTTCAAAACAATCATTATTTTTATTTCACAAGTCAGAAAAGCAATCGCTCTGGAAGTTCAGTGGTGGATGTAGCTCTTGGCCCTCAGCTAAATACCACAGCAACTTGCACAAGAGGAAATAAACCCTTTGGCCAGTTCCCGATGCAAATGAGAGAAAGCAACGAGCTTTGGGGAACAGCCGTGATATACACTCACAATGAAAGAGACACACAGCAAACAAACACTTTCAGGGTCGAATTCTCCACTTTGTTTCTGCATCAGAGGGTGTTTAACAACTTGGCAACGCGTGACCTTTGATTGTGCTTCAAGTTGAGTGATGAAAGCCAGCGAGATGTGAGGGTTTATGAAGAAGAGATGGAAAGAACAGATGACACATCAGACGAGGAAGTCGCAGGAATGTTGTGACAGCTTTTCATTTGAATTTGAAAAGCACACCGGATGATAAAAGCATCGGCTCCGTTTTGCTGCCGACAAGAGTTTGCCAAAAAAAACGGAAACTTACAGTAAATCTAATTTGGTTGACAGCAATGCAGTTTTACCCAGCCAACAGTTTTTGGTTGTAAGAACATTTCCCTAACGTTTCTATTACGTAACAAAAACATTAAAAACGTTATCTGAAAGTTCAAGAAACGTTCAAAACGTCTAGTTTTTTTAGAAGTTGTTTTTTTAGAAGAATCAACTATTTTTTTATTCTGTAACATTTTTTAAACCTAAAAACAACGCTTTTGATATATATGATATGTAACTCATAAACCGAAGTTACTGCAAGAACGTTTTTGATAACTTAGGGTTAGACAGCAAAGTGAGACAACTTTTAGAGAACGTTAGCCAACGTTCTTAGAATATTCTGTTAGCTGGGTTTCCACATGAGAAACAGTGAATTTAAATGCCACAGCATTTTGTATTTGATTTATCGCCAAAACAACAATTAAACAAATCCAATTATGGCCTTTAATATCTCCAGGATCTCCACGTCACCTCCAGCACGCGCAGTCTCCCAGTCAGCCACACGTTACGTAAGTTTAAGCCGTTCAGGACAAGTAATCCATTAAACCCTGAGTTACTTCCCTGCAGCCACTCGCCTGATGATGCTTAACTCACTCATCTCAAACTAACCAATCAGTCTGGTTGTGTCGGGCTTCCATTTGGGATTAACTGCTCAGGCAGAAGTTACTCAGGGACATCTTCCACATGCTGCTGGTGGAAACAACTTCTACACCGAGTCTGAGATGATGTCACGCCACAAAAAAACAGAACTACTGAAAGAGTACAATTGAACAAAACTCATCATGTACGTGCACAAGATAAATAACTGTAACTATGAATATATTAACTGTAAATATAAATATTAACTGTAAATATTAAACCTGGCAAAGAAACAAAATGTTTGTTATAGGCTTATCTGCTTCCGATATCAGGCCATGCTGAGAATTAAACAGACCGATATCTACACCAAAAAGTGTTTATTTATGTATTCAATATTTAGTTTTCATGATCAATAATTATCAGTTGTAGATAATGAAAAGCGTTATTATTCATTTTAATATATATTATTTGAAGCTGCAAGCTTGCAAAACAAGCAAAAGTTATTTTTTTGCTGTCGTGTCCAAATACATCAAGAAAATTATGAGAAGTAACCTGCAATTCTCTGATTCAAACAGAGATGGCGGTAGAGAGGCAGAAGTTACAGATTGCAGCTTTATTCTATATATAATTCTTCTAATATGCTGTGCATGCTGAGTTATTTCTGTGCATGTGTTCAGATGCTGTAGGATTGTCTCTCATGAGGGCTTTTCAGAAGGGAGTTACCAGGTATGATCATTGAAATACTGAAACCCCACTCAGAGAAGCCCACAGGAACTAAACATGCAGAGGAAAAATGGCTCAGAGGTCAGAGATGCTGGCGTGTTTACCCATGTGACAGAAAGATAAAGACAGAAAGACACAGATGGGGGAGGAGCTATGTGTGTGTGGGGGGGGTTAGTGCCAAGAAACCAGGAGCAGAGATCTCCAGAGAGTGATGTGCAACATTAAGCCACTTTGTTAATCTGCCTCGTTGCCTCTCCCCGGGGTAACAGGAGAGAACGGATCTCTTCAGCCCTGTGACCAGCAGCATGGTGCCACCGAAATAAAACAGCACTGAGATAACACCTAGATATGGTTGAGAAGACAGTCTCCTGAGGGGCCATTAGACCCCGGACAACTTCCAGAGAAGTGGAGCAGGAGACCCCCTACTGAAGACGGGCCTTCGCCAATTAACTCTGCTAAAGGGCAACCTGGAGGAAAAGTTTTGTTTTTTACCCAAAGAAAAAATTAGCAACACAAACACTTTTACATTTCTTCACAATGCTAAGGCCATTATTGGTGGATGATTTGAGCGGTTGTCAAGGTGTTGCTATGCAGTGTTCTAAATTAGCACGTTGCCATGTTGTTGTTAGGTGGTTGGTCTCCACGATAATCCGCTCTCTAGATATGGCCTGAATACCTCTCACCTTTTTTTTCTCAGTTTTAAACATCTGCCAGGAATAAATCATTTGATCACTTACAAAACTAATAGCACACCCCTATTGCACAATCTGAGGTATCAAAACAAACAAAAAGTGTGGGAACAAAATATTTGGAAAACCCCTGGCGTGCCTTAGCAAGCATCATTATTAAAGAAGACAACACAACCACAAGGAACGAAAGTAAAACCCCCAAACCAGCATTTTGAACAGGTTGTGGCGTTTGGTCAACTTTGGTGCGTCACACAACACAATTAAATTTGGAGCCTGTACAACTTCATTATCACAATCTCTCAGGGCATCTGAAAAACTGAAGTCCTGCCAGGCAACTGAGGAACTTGTCAGAGCAAGTCAGAGCAGATCCTTCGAGCTCCTGGCAGACCTCAGAGGTGTCAGACGACTGACTCCAACACGAAGAAGGAAGTGACTCTTTGCAAACAGCACCCAACAGCTCACACAGATGGACATAATGACAGGAAATCTTTGCAGATGGCCTCATGGAAGGAAGTGACATCACATGTTGAAAACAATAAACGATCCCTCTTCCTATAAACTGCTCCTTGATATAGAGAACGGGAAGTACCAACAAATCTTGTCGTCCGGGTGTATCTGTGATACAACCACAGCAAGACACCAAATAACCATCATGCATTGCAGCTTTGAGCTGGATAATATAAACTTTCATAAAGGAAACATGCAGTGTGACTTCACAGATGAACGTGTCCACGTGTAATGTCCTTATCTAAGCAAATTTTAATACCGCAGAGTATTTTTTTCCAGAGTAGGAGCCCTATTAGATACCTGCCTTAGCAAGTACCACAGAGTACAATAACAGCTTTATTTCTAAGTTAATGTATATACATGCAAATATACATTAATGCAAAAATATATGTATGGTTATACATTTAAATGTTATGTGCAATTAATTGCAACTGATCACAGAAAAATGTGATTAATTACTTAATTTTAATCAATTGATATATAAATATTAAATCAATTGCCATATTCTGCTCTGCCGGAGAGTTTTTTACACATCTCTCTGGTGTCTATCAAGGGAGCACATTTCTCTGCTGTCTATCAAGGGAGCGCTGTGGCTCAGAGCAGCATCAGTCAGAGCCGGAATGAGGACGAGTGACAGTCACCCCATCCGTACGACTCGCCTCAAACTTCCCAAGGACAAAGAGAAGACAGCGACTGTCTCTGTCAATGACAGCACACGAGCTCTGCGGGTTAGTCGGACCGCTGAATGAGACCAGCTCCCAGACGCCTGCTGCATTCCCATATCCTGACCCGGCACTTCTTCTCGATGTGCTGGGAAGAGCCGCGGGCCATCTGAACCCGGCCTGATGTTATCTGCTTAAATGTAGCATTAGAGAGCTTTCAGCTTTATCACTGCAAAAATCTGTATTTTCGTCTTGTTTTATAATAAAAATATCTAAATCTGTAAAACAGGTAAAAAAAAGAGTAAATTATGTAAAAACGGGTAAAATAAGACTTTTTATGTTGATGAATGATACAGCACTTACTCATTGTGTCCAATGAGAGATTCGAATACCACTAAACAGCAAATCAAATTAACAGCTATAAAAATAAAATCTATCAGTTATTTAAATAAAAGCACTGAGCCCTTCGAAAATAACCTCTCCACTTTGATGGTTCCATAGGAAACGCATCAACACGATAAAAAACGTAATATTTAATGCAATTTTGCATGAAAATGTATCTTGTTTAAAGAACACTTTTTACTGGATTTTTATCATGCACGACGCAAGGCCTGCGAGATGCAATGAATGCAAGCAGGTTATCTGAATACGCAACACTTTATATATGACACATTTTTGCACATTGTTCAGAGTTGTGCTGAGCTGCATGGCTTCCCCTGCAGATGTGTGTCTCACACCTGCAGTCACAGTGTGTGTGTGTGTTGTGTGTGTGTGTGTGTGTGTTATGTGTGTGTGTTTTCTTCACCACTAACCGATACCCACAGTCAACTGAAACTGTGGCTGTCCATCACCACATGCTAAGATATCACTTCTCTTTTCTCCTTTAATTTTGGAAATGCATTCGATTTTTGTCTTTAAAACATTCTGCGTTCAATACATGTTGGTGTTCCTGTTATATACTAAAAAATTGAAAGAGTAAAAACTGAATGACACTGTGGAATAAAAACAGGAGAGATGACACTGGCACATCTAGGGTCAGCTATGCGTATTATAAACTATATTTGACCACAAATGCTATGATATAAAACAACAGAAATGTTTCTTGACATTTTTACCATTAATAAAATATATAATTAATATTTAATGTAGGATTTAATCTTTCCGGTGTATTTTTTTGGCCTGGTTAAAGTAAAATCACTGCTGTTACTGAAACTTGGATCCTCGATCGATCCCTGACAAAGTGTTTTGTCAGACTGCCGATGTGGAGAACAGATTTTGCCAGCTGGTTGGCTTTGACATCAGAGCAAGTCTGGGGATGAGGGCTGATCTCTCGGCTCTCCGGGCCGCTGGCAGCGGGCGGACAGGATGTGGGGCGGATCACACTCACACACAGCAGGTAAGTGACCCGAAGAAACCAGCCAACCGTTTCCATATCAAGCTCTGATCCAGCAATCTCCTTTCTAGCAGCTCTCACCAGCACCTCTGATGGGCTCAGAATTGATGGGTAATTTGAAATAAGAGTATTTTCTGATGGATTTTGATGGCGTTCTATGGACCTGAAAAAACTGTGATGTCAGAACCATGACTTCTGCATGAGTTCTGGACCCTAAATCCCAGCTAACAATTTTAAGTTGTAAGAATGTTTCCCTAACGTTTCCATTAAGTAACAGTAACATGAAAAACATTACTTTGAAAACATCTAGTTTTTTAATGTTTATTTCTGTAACATTTTTAAAACGTTCCACTATCAACTTAAGAGTAACATTTTTTAATATGGTATATAAAGTTAAAACATGTTCTAGTAAGGTTACTGCAAGAATATTTTTATAACTTTTGGAGAATGTTAGCTAATATTCTTAAAACGTTCCCTGTTAGCTGGGATGTGGTTTAAAAGTTTTAAATCCAGTCTGTGATGTGTTCTGATCTCTTTTCCCCTCAGTTATTTCCCATCTTATCTCTGCTATCTGTAATAAGAAATGTAGCTGATCTGTTTATCTCATCCAGTCTCTGCAGTGCTGGGCTGGAGGTCTGGATGTGGGTGGTAACAGCAGCATGGGAAAGATCTCATGGGCAGGAAGTGACAAGAAAACTCGGGAGGATGAACCAGGATAATGGCGGGTCTTCGCGTCTACTGCCCCCACAAACTCCCCCTCGCAGAAACCAGGCAGAACCAAAAATAAAATGATAAATAAAATGAAAAACAACAAAAAGCAGTGGCTGAACCTAATGACTGTAACCTGATTTGTTTACATTATAAGACATAACCAAGATTTTCAAATACAACCTCATATACAACAAAATAGATTTTTTTCATATACAACCTCAAAACACAACTGTAATGTTTTTATTTATACTAAACTCAGACACACTGTGCGTTTGATAGCTCAAAACCCTTCCTATCATAATAACTATCATAATCACAACAAAATAATCACAATCACAAAAGGGACATTAGGAACTGGAACTCTGCTTGATCAGCTGGACTTCTGCAGAACCTCATGAGGTCAAGAATGTCCGGCTGTGCTGTGAGAGACACCTGGCCTGCAATTCATGCTGGAGTCTGTTTGAAAACTGTCAGCTGAAATCTCAAAAGCTAGCAAAGCAGTGAAACAGCACAGATATGCTGAATCCACACACAGGAGATGGACAGTCTGAACCGTGACTGGGCCAATAAAATTCTTGATAGGAATCATTGGACAGGATTCCCGCGCTGTGGAAACGGGAATTTCACGGTTACCTCACAGCTAAGATGTCAGATCTTAAATACTTGGACTAAGCTCACATCAAACTATGAACACATGATCCACTAAAAATATCCCCTTCAGTGCCTGTGTCGGACGGAGGGGGGAGTTTTCTGATTAATGCTATATACGGTCAGCCGTACAAAGAGTTCTCTGTGCAAAACATTCCCTCTGGAGGATGCAACACAGTGAATATTTTACACCAGTGACAAAGATAGATTACATGGAAAATATCTGATTTTTTCTCATTTTTTGGGCAAAGATTGGTCAAAAAATGCTTTGGGAGCAAAATCAGCAAAGCCACAGAGCTGTAGAGTTCAGGCTGAACATGTCTAGTGCCAACATTAATAAACACACACTGTTTTTAAGCTGTATTTCCAAGACTTGAATGCATGACAATACTGCAATTAAGTTATACGTCTGTTGGAACAATAGAGTATAAACTATTGTTCCAATATGACTGTTTCAATAAGCATTAAAATGTTTTTCGCTTGCGTAAGGAAACTAAGCTACACACTGACAATAACCCAGCTAACAATTTTGGGCTGTAATTTTAGGTCGTTTTTTAACGTTTTGTAACGTAAGTTACAAAAACATTATTTTGAAAGTTATAAGAATGTTTAAAACATCCCATTTTTAGACATTGTATTAACATTATTGATTGATTTTAAGAACATACATTAACTTTTTAAATTCTGTAACTTAAAAATTGTGTTTTTGATTTATGATATATAACATTGAAACAATGTTTAACTAATGTTACTGCAAGAATTGCAAAACTTTGACAGAACTTTACAGAGCCAATTATTTTTATGAGCCAATGTTCTGAGAACGTTCCCTGTTAGCTGGGAAAGATTTTTGTTTAGAAGATATGATCGAAGCAGCTGTATCTTCGGAGAATGATGATGGTGACACACTTCTGTGGCTTTGCAACATTTTACTCAGTGCATGATCAAAAAAACCTACAGAAAGTGTCATGAAGGTCAGACCAGCGTTGAGACCACCCAGAAGATCTTACACCAGCCTTATATACTCACTACAGTCCTCCACACACATGCTGGCCCAGCAACAGCTTGTACAACCACAATTACAACTTCATCACGTCAAAATATTCTTTAATATGACAAACTGACAAAGCTTCTGTGAGCAAAATCACCCTGGAGAACCAGCAGACGTCTCAAAACATTCAAAATCATGACGATTAGCGTCTCTCTGCTGCTCTCTCAGACAAAATAAAACATTTTAACTGAGACGAGCCTAAAACAGGCTTCACAGACTGATTTTATTAACTTTTTACCGTGAAGTGTCTTCCTGCACAGCTTGCGTGAGGGAAAACATTGACTGTTGTCGTTAGAATTTATTGGTGTCAAGTTGTCATAATTCACTGCTAACTAATGCAAACGCACAGCAGGTTTATTGTTTCTTGTAGCAATAACCAGTAAAAGTGTCATACTTTAAAAGACACACTGTAGTCTCCACAGCTAACAGGGAACGTTCTTAGAACGTTGGTTAACCTTCTCTAAAAGTTCTCTCCAGGTCAAAAAAGTTACATTAACAGTAACACAAAACTTTTTTCAACGTTATATATCACATATCAAAAACATTATTTTTGAGTTGTTAGTGAAACATTAAACGTTACAGAATACTAGAAATGTTTGAATAACGTTCGTACAACCTTAAATTGTCAGCTGGGTCTGTGCACGGCACATATTTCCTGTGTTAGTCAAATTTGGCTGTGGTGTGTTTTCACTGCTATATTATCTGAACTTACACCAGTATAATTCTTATTAAAAGGACATTTTTTTCTAGCCAGTCTTTCAGGTCCAGTCTGCTGTTCTGTCCTACACTGTCTGTGTTTGTGTGTGCCACATTTTTACTACTAAAAACTTGCACAGTAAAAAAACAAAAACAATCACAAACTAGGCATAATACATGTTATTAAGAATATGGGGGCGTACTGGACCTTCCCAGTTGATCACATTTTGGCCTTTGGTCATTAAATTGTAAGACTTCTCTCTTCTAAACGAATGTCGCTTCACACTGGAAACTGTAGGTTAACTGTAAAGCTATTAGTTTTAATAGACGCTGCGTTTTGAATTAACTTGTTTATAGGTCTCAAATAACCCCAGAAGGATATAAATAGGAATGTTTTGACCATAATTACACCAGATAAAAACTGCTTGCTTGCTTAGTTTAGCCTGAACCACACCAGTTAGACCACATTTAAGAGTTATTAGCTAAAATAAATAAATAAATATCCAAAAAATAAAATAGCTTATAAAAACAAATGATTATAAGACGTTTAGGTTTGAAAGACGCGTATTTATTCTATCCTATTAGACACAGTAAATATAAATCTACGGAAAGCACATAAATGTGACAATTGAACTTACTTTGAGATGCGTAAGTGTGTCACTTCCAGAGATCAGACATGCATTGGTGTTAAAGGTCAGATTTTGGTCCACCTGGATGCGCAAACGCAGGGGTCCAGAACTCCTCACGCGCTCTCCAAATCCAGAAGCCCGTCGACGCGCCTCACGCGCGCGTCAGTGTGAGAATAAGCGCAAAAAACTCCGCGTCTTTCATTGGGTTGGACACACGGAGCGGCGTAAATGGACACGAACTGCGCAAAGATCTCCGCGGTTCTTGTAAAGCACCGATCGGTGATGTTCAGAGGTCTCCTCCGGTTCACTGACACGATCCACAGTGCGCGTGTTGGTAATGGAGAGATACCGTCTCTCTCTCTTTCTCTCTCTGTCTCTCTCTCTCTCTGAAATGGGCGGATCTAACGCGTGCAGTAACCTCACACCCGTCTTCACCGCGAGCGACGCGTCCGACCAGAACGCGCGCGTTTATCAGCGAAGCGTTCCAGTCTGTCGCGTTGCGTCGGGTGTTACAGAACCAGATAAGAGTTACGAATCATTCCCACCATGACTTTATGTGTTTTGATTTTGGACAGATTTTTTGGAAGGGAAAACTTAAACTTATTTTAACATCTCGAGTTTACATCTCGTTTTTTCTTTCCTGATTTCCTGAACGCTTTAAAGTGTTTTAAATCAAATTAAATCCGTGACATTTTTATGTAATATTTAAACATTTACGAACTTTTTATTTATACATTGTTTATTATTTTTATACATGTCAGTTTATGAATAACATAAACAATATGACAAACAAATTATAAATAAAGAACAACAATTCCCGTTGAATATTGTTTCTGGTCATTCTCACCCGTCACTTGCTCGTATCCTCCTGTTTCAACTTTTCTCTCTCTGAATCTTCAGCGCTGTTATGTCTCCATCAAACCCGTTTCTGAGGATTTCAGGCCCTTCGTCTGACACCTAGAAATATTAAATATTCATCAGACTGTCACATTAATTTGTTATCAGTCTGGGGGAAATTATGAGACATTAAATATGCAGATTAAAACACATTAGTGAAGTTTAGAGACACACGCTGTTTTGTGACTCATTACTGGAGACTAGCGGAAGATCTGAGTATTACACTTCAGATCATGTGTCTGTTTAAACTCTGAGATGAGACTGAATTTGTTAAAGTTTTTCAGTTTTCTAATCTATATAAAACACATTAAATTTATTATTACTTTGCTTTAACACGTTTTTGTGGGGATAATAAAGATTTTGGTTTCATTTCTGTATTACCCAGAACAAACAGCTAGTCCCCAGTCTAAAGATTTAACAATGTTTCAAGCATAGACTTTCCGGCTAGCATGGAACGTTCTCAGAAAGTTGCCTAACATTCTCTAAAAAGTGCTTTCAAAGTTATCAAAAAGGTTCTTACAGTAACATTAGTACAACTAATTTAATATTTATAATCCCATATCAAAAACATTATTCTGTAGGTGTTAGTAGAACTTTTAAAAATGTTACAAGTTTAAAAACATGAATGTTTGAATATTGTTCTTTTAACCAAGTAAAAATGTTAATATAGTATCTAAAAAACGTTGAACGTTCCTAAAACGTTCCTTTAAATATGTTGCATTGTAAACAGCCTACAGCTAAACACCTGGAACTCAATATATTTGCATGAATCTAGAAAACACGCTTTGTATTGTTGTAGCTCATGCTCTTGTTTCACTGCGTGATCGAGTGTGTAAAACTCCCGCAAATCTTGTCACATTTGCAGCTCACCTGACGAGTTCTCACACACGAGAGTAAAAACCTGCCTCACAGGCATGTCAACCTGGTATTCATAACCTGGTAAGCTGTCACCAATCCCTGCATGTATGCTTTTGAGCGTTAGAGACTACAGTAGCAGTATCTCATATTACACCACATCATACACAAAATATAAACTCATGCAGCAAAAACTAAACTGAATTAATCTAACCGAACATGCAAATCTTGCTTTATTGATGATTAACATCAAATTGGGTCAGTTTGCTTTTCCTCCTCAAAACACACTCAGTTTTGTGGAGCATCAACCAACAGAAAAACTTCAAAGAGTCAAATAACATGAAGAAACACTTAATCTTTAATACAATAAGAAAAGCAGTATCACAGCTTCTTGTTTTGAAACTGAAGCTGTAAGAAAAGACGACTGCAGTAGTTGTGGGCAGGAATCGGTGGTTTTGTGCACCTCAAATGTCCTTGATATGTCTTTCATTATATCAGACACTGCTGATGGATTCCCTACAGCTGTGGCCTCTATAGAGAAAGATGAGGTTAAAACTAGGAGAACCAGAGCTAGGAATCTGAATTACTCTGGGGAGCTGTGCACACTACTTGAATCCGGATTGAATCCACATTAACGCATATTTTTATACCAACAAAACATCAATGATGTACACAATTAACGACTACTCAGATGAACTCCCTAACCTGTCCAACACAGAAAGCCACGGTCTGCGTGTCAAATTGTGGACAGAGTTCTTTTTGTCATAAAAGGAGCCATAAACAAGCTTGATACAATATTAGCCAACGATGACCTACTCGCCAGATTCGTCTCCTAGACAAACATATCTATTTACGAAGGCAAACCTTGTCCCATAAAAAAGCCCACCTCTCTAAATTTGTATCTCTCTATTTCTATTCTCAGGTCCGCATTCCCCAAACGAGACGTGCTGAAACATCGTGTCACATTAGCACACACTATATTAACTTCAGGTTTGCCACAGACACGCCACTTTTCGTCGAATGTCCAGCAATCATTTCTCAAAGTCTGGACATTTGGATTTCTTTGTCTACTTACCAGTCCTAGCTTTCTTCTCCAGGAAGTTGAGTCCTCCAGCACCTGCTGTGGGTCAGTCTTTATTAAAAAAAAAAGAAAGATGTAAAAGTGTGAAAAATGAGCAAAAGTAAAGAAATTAAAGCCAGACCAGCTGGCTTTGAGGAGAAACCCAAATTCAGGTTGCGTTTAGTTCAGATCTCGATCCACAGTGAAGGGAAATGTCATCCAAGCCCCAACCACACCCAACATGGACATACACACTCCGGTACACACACACACACACACACACACACACGTCAGCTGGACCTTCAACTCTGTGCATGAGCTGATCATTCAATGCAAGAGTCTCTCTGGCCTCTTCTCACCTGCTACTGTCCGTCTGACATATATTTAGATTCAAGTATCGCTGTCATGCCTCTGTTGGCCTTGGTTGAAGTACGCAGGATTATTGCCCCCTTCAATAAGATATTGCAGCTTCTCATGCAGATGAATTTGATGTTCAGGCAGGACCAGAGCAGTCCCACCAAAACATGTCCTGGACATTTCATTCCCTATTATTAAAAAATCTCATTCTTAATAGTTAAAATAAAAAAATTAAATGATACGCAACAAAAGCTATTATGTATTAAACTTTTCATATATCTAATACATTAAATTATTATTATTAATAATAATAATAATAATAACAATTGCATCCAATTTAATAATACTTTTATATCTAAAACAAATCTAAAATAAAACGTGCATTTATAATGTATATTTGTATTTGATGCATTTGCTTTTTTTTACATTATACTAAAGACAATAGGATTTTTGTGCATAATGTGAATTGGGGGAAATGTTCTTATTGATGGTGAAAATAGTTTCACATTACCAAAAATCCTAATGGCCCCAAAACATCGTTTTTTTACATTTTTACTATTGCAATACATGATCTAGACAGATTTTGACAGGCTTCGTGAAAACTGTAATGTTGATCTTACAAAAATATTTATTCTTCACTATTGCTTTGAACTGGATGTTTTGTATTCAGATGCTACCCAACAGAACGTATCTTTTCAATGAGATATGCTGGGAAACAGGACACTGGTGGTCACATGACACATCTGTGGTCTTCGTGTGGTACTGGGAGGAGCTGCTGGTCTGTCCTGGTATGTATGTCAACCAGTCGCAGAGACGTTCTCCACCTCCATCTGAAACCAAAGACAAACAAACAAACATTTCTCCACACAGAGACTCTTTCATCATGGATGGACGAGAACATTTAAGTTCACTGTGAATCTTCTGGGAAATTACTCACATTACGACCAGGCCATAAAATTTTACCTGTTTGCAGACATTGAATTGTCAAACTGATCGAAGAACTTCCAGGTTGATCTTCTAATGCCAAACAGCAGAAACATCTGAAAACCTCAAACACCAAATGGACGTTAGTCATAACCTGTGTGTACGGTACAGTTACCGTACAGACATTCCAAACAAACTACAGTCGGATATTGAGAATGTCAATTATCTGCCTCTGTTGCAGAAGGTCCAGTAAAATCCACCTGACCCGGCTGTGAGGGTGTCTGCCCAGCTAACAGGGAACATTCTCAGAATGCTGGCTTTAAAACTATCTCTTAAAGTTCTGTTAAAGTTATCAAAAAATGATCTTGCAGTATTATTAGTAGAATGTTTTTATAATTATTTATTACATATCAAAACGTTATTCCTAAATAGTGGAGTGTTTTAAAAAAGTCATTAAAAAATGTAAAAATAACGTTTTTATAACCAAAAAAAACCTGAAACTTTTGAACGTTCCAAGAACTCTCAAAATAACTTGTTTTTTAACTTGTTACGGTAATGTTAGGGAAACGTTCTTACAATGTAACATTGTTAGCTGGGTGGGCGGTGCTGGCAGCAGACCTGGGTCTTGTTTGTGTGTCTGGTTGGCTCTGCTCTTTGTTCAGCGCTAGGAGTGGCATGTGGCAACAGTAGCAGGACACTAATGACAGAGCGCAGGAGCCAGAGAGAGTTTGTGGGAACGGCATGTCCGGCACACCCAGGAGGGGCTCCGACACTGTGACACATGTACAGGGCGGCAGTACCAACACAAACCTTATGTTGTTTTTGTTGTTGGTGGCACAAACACGCTTTAATGAAGGCGTCGGCCATCAAAATCTCACCCTTGAGTCTAACGCTAAATGACTTATCGTTCGAAGGCTTTTTGTTATTCTGCAGCAGGTTGGGGGTAAAACACTCCACATGTCTGAGCTATTATGCTAACGAGTTAGCTGACAGATTAGCATGTGTGTCTTTCTGCTGTGGTCACCACAAAATATAAAGAAAAACAAGAGACTCCAGCTAGTTTTATTCGAAAAAGCCCTGAGGTTTGTGGCCACATTTTTTTTTTACCGTTCTGTTTCCCTCACAGCAGAGAAACGCGACTATGACAATGGTACCAGAGAAGATCTTTGGTTTTCTAACACCTGAGAAATCAGACAGAATCAGAAAGACAGTAAACTGGAAAGCCAGGCAGGCTGAAACATGCGGAGAGCAAGTGTCATTTCACGAGGACTGGGAAAATAAACTGTGTTCTGAGAATGTCTACTTTTAAAGATAATATTTTCAAAAGATCTTTGCATACACATCTGGTTCTTTTCAGGGGCGACTTATTGAAGGTGCCAATAGCTTATTTTTCTTTGGCCCACACCTCTCCTACGAGGCTCTTCCAAGCGTATCCCAGTGGCCCGACTGAAAATGCTAATGTTCTCGCCACTTAGTCAAGTCAGACTCCTGGGAGGAGTTCAGAAGACGGAACTCTCAGCCTCTTCCTCCACACCGTGAAGTGATGATATCTGAGGGCAGATCAATAAAACCTAATAGTTAGAATCAACAGTTCACCTGTTTCCTCAACAATTATGAGTCAGTTACACAGTGTTGCTGTTTGTGTCTCCCATATACTTACATAATGGGTAAAAATGATTTTAATTATATATATTTTATGCCACATTTTTATTGTGTGCCAAGATAATTTTTGTTTGACAACAAAAATCTAGCTAATGTCTATCTTTAAATTTCAGAATGTTTTTTGGTCAAAGATGCACAAGTAAAATGAAACTCTAAAACACTTTTATTATTGTCTGTTGCATTTATGAAGGCAAAATCATATCCTGTATTATTTGGAATATACTGACAGAAAGTTTTTAAATCTTGGAAAAACAAACAGAGTTTCGAGAAATGATCCATTTCTTACTGACATGCAAACAATACGGTGGTCAAATAAACCGGTGTCCAAATTTACCTGGAAGTGCCTCGTTCCTGGTTTTCAAAAGCTTTTTGTTTGCCGTTGGCTTGCGGGCATCATCTGAATACTCATATTCATGGATAAAATGATGCACAGTCAGTTTGGACCATCGTTTTCAGAGCCCAGACAACTTGTGCTTTTCTTTTCCTTCTATATGTTTGCACAGGCCAGAATTATGGGAGCACCTCAAACAGGATGTGAACGTTCCTCTGTGCATGTTCCGATGGCATCACGTGTCCTGGATTTCACGCCACATTTACTGTGTCATTTATAAAAGCGTCTCTCTACTAATACGCTAAACACAGCCGTGCTGAAAGAGCGTACGTGCCAGATCGTAATTCGATTCGAATTAAATTTTTCTAATGGCATCCACTAGAAAGTGCAAAGTAAACATTCGCTTTTTCCGCTCACTTTTCGCTTGAGTGGTTTTGACAGGATTTTAAACATCTGGACAGTGTAGAGCGCACAAAGCACGGACAATTCCTTCTTGTGCGCTCGGTAAACTGCGGCCTAAAGTGAGTCTACGAGAACCCACCAGTTAATCTAAACTAATACAACACGTTTTTTTTAACAAACAGAGTCTATATTTTGCGCCTCATGCACGTCTGGAAATTTTATGGGGAACGAGGCTTTGCAACTTTGTGATACAGTTTAATTAATGTTTCTACAAATGGACAGTTTATGTTGGGTGTCACGATACAGTTAAGAGGGAAAACAACAATGTTTTTGGGAAATTGGTGTGGGTTGGCAGGGAAGAATTGGGGGTGTGGGGGACACTTTGATTGTGTGACGTCTGGGCATCCTGTGATGAAGCCATTATTCAGGGCCTGAGGGGGTCACGGCTAGGGGTCGTGACCTCGAGCCCCATGATGACCCCTTGATAATGGGCAGCACTTCATCCAGGAGACAGTATGACAAGAGGAAGTTGTAGCTAATGTGGTACTGATTAGAGTTATTATCTCCAGCTCCAGTTATCTGATGGAGGGGAAAATAACTATCTGAACTGTACAATAAAAAGCACCACAAGAAAGGACCTGTAGAAAATAAACAGAACAGGTTTAAAATGACATGAGGGTAAATAAACGATAAATATTCCTTTAAACTAGTAAATAAACAAAGTGTATATTAAAAAAAACACCTACTTTAATGAATTAACACAGATATTGAGCGGTGCATGATGGGAACTGGCAGGCACTAATATCTCTGCACTTACAGCTTGTGTTTGCTGCTCAGTAGATTGAGTTACAGTGAAAGCCATGATGGAGTGTAACGTAATCTCCTGCTGCGGGGCTGCGGCGCATGCCTGGAGTCCGTCGCATGTTTCTCAGATTCTTTATCTGATGAGGGGGATTTCTTAAAGACTTCAACACAACCATTTCCTGAACAACCTTCAACTCCTTAATGCATTTTCTTACATATAAATATTTGACGCATGCTGCATTAGTTGATGCAATACTTCATTTTCTGAGAGAATAACTATGAAATCCCACATTATGATACGATGTGAATATTTGAGTCTGTAATGTAAACTATGTCAGTGGAATTTCTCCGCCGCATCAGTCAATGCGACCATTGATTTATTTGCTTTAGAGCGCATAGAAAACCGCACCTCGCTCACACTGCGGATTTGTCTACCGGAACAGATCGCATGGTGGGTAAGGTAAGCATGGTAGGCCTCGCTCATGTTTATTTGTCTCAGTTTTAAAAGGAGAAAAAGGGATTTTTTACCCACCACAATCCAAAGGAGCGAGTCGCAAATGAGGGGATCTGTGCCACAATGCATGTCCTGCGTCAAGCTGCATGTCACGGGCTCCACCAAAGCAAACTGTGGTCGGAAAAATCCTTTAATAGTTCCTGATCTGTGACACCTGAGACTGAAGTCATCAGAAAAAACACACTAGGAAACCACACAGCTAATGTTTGCAGAACATTGGCCTACATTATCTAAAAGTTCTGTCAAAGTTATTACAAATGTTTTTGCAGTAACATTATATCATATAATTTAATAAAAAATATTCTTAAGTTGTTACTGGACATTTTAAAAACATTACAGAATTAAACAATATTTGAATAATGTTCTTATAAACAAGAAATAACGTTAACACAAAATCTAAAAAACTGGATGTTTTGAACATTCTTAAATCTTTGGGAATAACATATTTATTGTTTTGGTAGTAAATGGAAACTTTACAGAAACATACTTACAATCTAAACTTTTAAGCTGGACAGTCATCACCGTGGATATTCACTGCAGAGGAGACTTTAATGACCGCTCTAGCCACATCAAGATCTGACATAATTTCACATTTAAACAGCTGTGTTTTGGACTGATCTCATTCGGATGTTCCTGACAAACGAATGGTGGTTTACAGATTACAGTTTGTAGCTTTCTCTTACTCTTTATGATGACTATCATGTGACTATCAGGCACATAAAAACAGACATTTCAGGGAATAGAGACCAAATTTTCCAGCTGTGTGACTGACGGAACCTAACAGTAACAAGAAATATACGGAACATCTTTAATTGTAGTTCCTGAAGCATTTTGATTAAAGCGAAGCTTCTTCTCTGAAAATTGAGTTGTCTACACTACAAGCTACTAATAAAAACAGTGAAATAGTGATACTGTTTTGAGAACAGCTACGTTACTGTCATGTTAATGTAGTTAAGTTAGTAGCTTCTGGTTAGTTACTTCCCAGCACTGCCTCATCTTGAGGCCCTCAGTCTTAGAACTAACTAGAACTAACATCACATATATACAAGCCTCAGAAAGCTGAGTTTGCTCAAACATTTCTGCCAATAGAAAGTCAACCAGCTGTCATAAATCTAAACAACAGCACTAGATGCTTTCAAAGTCCCCTGATGTTTCCATCAAGCCACTGCTGTTTCTACCTCAGACCAACTGGTGGCAAAGACAGACGACACACAGACAGAGAAAAGGCTGGATAGTGTCACAAAAGAGCACAACATCCATTAGGAAGACCACACAAGGTCTCCTGTGAGACAGACTCTATCATGAGTGAGTGACAGGTGCTGGTTTCTCGTTCTCTGATAGTGTAGATGAACAAGCTCCTCACACGTTCCAACTGTTTATCATCATCAGACTTGATTTCCCTCAACAGAGAGCAGATGGCCTTCCTGACGGTCTGTGCTTGTCTTTGGTTCTGGCATATCTCAGTGTAGATGTTTCTGGAGGTTTGTGTGAGCATTAGATTTGTACAAAACTGTCTTGTAAGAGTCTTTGGTTCTGAAAAGACATGAGATGATAGAAAATGTGAAACGTTTGTAAACATTCAAATTTGTTTGCACACACTGCA
Source organism: Ambastaia sidthimunki (assembly GCA_036877625.1). Taxonomy (NCBI): domain Eukaryota; kingdom Metazoa; phylum Chordata; class Actinopteri; order Cypriniformes; family Botiidae; genus Ambastaia; species Ambastaia sidthimunki. The sequence continues at coordinate 71,902 of JAZGTK010000099.1, read as the reverse complement.
ACTAGTGGAATTTAATGGTGTGCCTTAAAGGCACCAATAATGACTATTGTTAGGTTTGGTGAACTAGTCCTTTAAATTTTTATTTAAGAAATGTTATGTTGTTCATCTTTTACTAGCTGTCAAACATAGCTTTGTAGACCAAGCTTAACTTTGGCTATTTAAACAAAATGTTAAATACACTCTCATTTGTAAGTCGCTTTGGATAAAAGCGTCTGCTAAATGAATAAATGTGAATATAAATATTGATGTGACAGTGGTAGGACAGAATATCTCTACGTTTATGCAGATTTCATTCCTGTCATATCCAAACTATACAGATAAAAAAAGTATGTAAACGCTACAGTAAAAACCAGTGTCAGTTCATTATGAAGTTTGTACATTGTATATTGGCCTCAGCTGTCCACAATGCATTCATGCCGGAATGTTTAAGAGATCACGGAAGTATTTCAGCAATGTGGAGCTGTTTGAAGTGTCTGGATCAGCATAAACAACAGGAAGTGACACAAACCTCAAACAGGTGGTCCGGTCACATCTGAACCAATTGTGTCAGTGGCCACAGGAAATGCTTCTGCTCAAAGACTGGATCATGAATCATAACATTTTCTCAAAGTTCTCTAGAAGTTATCAAAAGATAAGTGTAGTAATGTTAGTAGAACGTTTTTAACACTATATATATATATCATACATCATAAACATTATTCTTAAGTTGTTAGTGGAATATTGTTTGAATAATGTTCTTACCAACCAAACAATAACGTTAATACAACAATCTAAAAAAGGACATTTTGAATGTTCAAGATAATATTTTTAACATTTTTATTACTTAATGGAAACATTAGGGAAACATTCATACAGCCTATAATTGTTAGCTAAGCACTTACCAGTAATGATTTTATTGCATTGTTTTTAATGCAGTTAGCACTAGCATCTCTGAACAGTGAAACTGCAGACCGGCGGTCGCTCTGTACGTCTCTGAGTGACAGACAGCATTCAGATGTCAAGAGGCCAAATGTTCACATATGGCCACACAGCTCGGCTAATAGCTGACAGGCTTCAGTAAGGGCATTGAAGTGACCCTGCCCCCAGGACAACACAAGCCTGGACCACCATTCTGTAAACAGGGATGCAGGAATCTTTAAACATACAATTAGACCATTAACATGTCTAATGAACAATCACAAGCCTAATACAACATCATTTGTTTTAATTTAAATCCTAGAATAATTGTATAATCAAAATATCTACAACTATAAGAATTGTAACTTTTTTAACTAAACAATTGTAGATTCTTACCTGTAGTTTTTATTGCATTGCCATTTCTTTGTACTTAATAGTACAATCCTTTCTGGCCTAATTTGAAAGGCCTCATCCAGATAACAAATTTAGGTTGTAAGAACGTTTCCCTAACATTTTTATTAAGTAACAAAAACATAATCAAATTTAAGACACTGCATTAATGTTATTGCTTGATTATAAGAACATTATTTAAACTTTTTAAATTCTGTAGCATTTTTTAAACATTCAACTAACAACTTAGATATATGGATACAAGATATATAACATGAAAAAACGCTCTACTAACATTTCTGCACGTATGCTTTTCGATAACTTTGAGAAAACATTAGCCAATGTTCTAAGGTTGTTTCCTGTTTAAATAATTAGGTGTATTCAAGACACAGAAGAACATTAAAATGTAGTTTTCTGCAGCATATAGTCTGAAACAGCGACACACTTGCGGGAAATCCTACAAATATCTGACAGTGTGAGAAAGTTTGCACATAGATCTGAAACAGACAGCTTACAATGAGCCTTATCTGCACTGAGTGTTTATGTAGGATATGGTTTGGGAAACACTTCCCTCTGTGACAGCTCTAAGGCGACTGTTCTGATAAAAAAGAACTCATCTCGAGATTGTAAACAAATAACACAGCTTCAGACTGATAAACTCAACATTCAGCTGAATCAGAGACGGCGAGAGACTTTCTCAACGTACAGCGTGTGACAACTACAATATAACAGAAACCATTTTGTTTGGTCTGAGGTCCAGCGATGGCCGTACAGTTATCAGCTTGGTTTGAGTTTGTTTTTCTAGCGTTTAATATTTGTTTGTAACTATTTTTATGCGGGTGGTGGTAAGGTCAAGATTTCCATCATTCACATTCATTTGTACAGTAGCTCATATGAAAGAGGGACACAAAACGGTTTTCATTTAAGATGGAAGATTTCAGTTTCAAACAGCTGCAGTCATACAGTATATTCATTGTTTTTTATGTTCCCCTCTAAAATTGGAAGTTAAAGAATAAGTAATTATCCCTCCAAATTGAGCCATTTCGTATAATTATTTTTTGGATTGTAATGTTTTACTGTGCTACAAAGAACATTAAAACTGGCCGTTTAATGCGCTGTTTGTGTCTCATAATGGCTTTTCCCATCAGTCTCACACTGCACTGGTTCATTTGGGGCCGGGTCCTGTTCCCTTTCAGAGCACAATTTAATGAAGGGTATCAGCCAGCAGACACAAAACCTCCATCTTTATTTATTTATATACTGTATTTTTTAAAATGTGGAGTTTTGTAGAATAGATTTAATGAAGGTGACCCTAAAATCAAGCTTAACTGATCCGTCAGTTTGTGCTACAGATGGATAAGAACTGAAACTAGAAAAAGAGGACTAGACTCTTTAGAAATATGCAGCCACCTACTTTAACAAGGAACTAACGTTCTCTAAAAGTTCTTTCAAAGTTACCAAGAAACATTCTTAGTAAAAGTTAGTAGAACTTTTCTTAACATTATATATCACATATACCAAAAACGTTACTCTTAAGATGTAAGTGGAATGTTTTAAAAACATTACAGAGTTAAAAAAGTAGGAAAAACATTCTTCATAACCAAGCAATAATGTTTGTACAATGTCCAAACAAAACTTTCACCATAGCATTGTAATGTTTTTGTTTCTTAACGAAAACGTAAGGAAAACATTCTTACAACCTAAAATTGTTAGCACCCACATAGCTACTAAAAACACTAACCTTAGCTTTCGCAAATGAGTGCCATGATAAACACACTACGCTTTGAAAATGCAGCAAAAACATTTTGCACAGACAAGCACCTTTTTACTGCGAAAAACTAGTTAATGTTTGTAATCACTTTGTTCAAACATTCTTAAATGCGACCCATAAAACCGATTAAACACTAACCAATCAGCACTTAATAAAATAAATGACTGAATCTTTATGCCTCTTTATTAATTTCTGTTATCCACGATCCTTCAAAGTTCATTTAGCCCAAAACATTTCATTCAGTGTTTTTCCCCAATTGAGTCTTATGAGTGTGAAGGAAATTACGGCCGGTTTATGGGGCAGGTTAGTTGCTTCTTTGTTTACAAGTGAATGGTGAACAGTGTAACAAATGTGAAATTTATGCACAGCCTTGAGCAGTTCAGAATTGTGTTTTAGTACCGGGTCAGTGAGTTGATCTTTGCACTCCAGGTCCAGTTCGTAAATCTTTACGTAGCTAAAAACATCACATGTATCTCTGAGCAGAAGATGAATTTGAAAAAATGGTGACCTAGCTGCAATTTTCACAATGATCAATACAGAAGAGACATATTTCCACTTTACACCCAAACACGATCAAAACTGACCCAGTTTACTTTTGTAAGAAGTCTCTGGGTTTACTTTGTGTGATTCATAAGTATGTATATGATTTCAAAAGGAAAAAATAGCTGTTTATGTGTTCAACTTTCTTCTTCTCCGAATGACTTTTTTGTCATCATTCAAGCCATGTGGGTTATAGAGTAATGTTGATCGTAAGCCAATAAACAATTAACCACAAATGACCACTTTTCAGTAACTACTGTAACTCAAAAATACATCACATTACACAAGTAAAATGGATCGAAAGCCATTTCATGTTGATTTCAAGGTAGTAATTGCTGCTGCAACACAAAAACAAAATAGTTCAACCCTGTAGATTTGTGGAACTGACTCCATGTTGACTCTTTTGAATTAGCAAACAATAGCATGTCAGGGTTCATAAGAATTGACCCAACAAAAAAATTAAGGTTGGAAGAACATTTCTCGAATGTTTCCATGAAGTAACAAAAACGTTAAAACATTAATTTGAAAGTTCTTGGGGTGGGAGAGTTTGTGTTCTGCCTACAGGGTGCAGCCAAAGAGTTGGTGAAAGCGAACCCACTCTTTCCACTCACAGCAAGACAGCAGTCTACGGTGGGTGGCCATTGTTCTTAAGACAATGTTGCTTTTTAAAGAGTGCCACTGTAATGGTAAGTATATATGTGAAATATTGTTCTGCTGGCTCTGAGAAATCAGAGCGGTTGGGCTGTCTAACCACAGTCACGCAGTGGCGCCACAATCTCGTGGACAGTTTCCATGTTCTCCTGCTCGAGGGATGAAGTTTACAGAAGTCTGGATTGTGATCTTGAGCAGTTATCCTCCAATTATACACCAATTATCTGTAACAAAATCAAACAATCAACAAAAAGTAGGTAGTCGGAGTGGAAAGGCAGAAAAACAGCCTTCCTGTTTGTCTGTGGGATGTCGACTGAAAAACAACGTTTCAGAGGCGGAGCAAGTGAATTTACAAAAACATGCTTCTTCAGAAAAACATGCACTGATCTATCAAGAATAATCAGACCTGGAGTGAATATTAGGAAGCAGGTCGATTTTAATTCCTTATTGACTAAGTTTATCGGTCCCCTCTGATCTGCACTATTTTCTGCACTATTTCTGCCTAAAACACACAGATTTCTTGGCTTCAAAACGGCATCTAATGCTTTGAATTTCACCAGTCCAAACACACGATATTAAAATGGGTCAACTTTCCTACCAGAATATGACATTTTTCAAACCCCAAACTACTGCTCCTGTTTTTTAAATCAAGACTTCCCTCTCCAGACCCCACCAGACCGGCAGCACCTCAAAAGACAAACCACATGAGGGAGTGGACCAGCCTGTAACCAGGAAGAACAGAGAGGCTGTTTATTTCTGGTGCATCTTTGCTCAATGACTCACACGTTGGCTGGAAACTGGCGCAGTCTCCAACAGCTGAACATGTGCCAACTCCAAGGCGTGTAACTTGTGCACTGCCTACCCACTCGATTTTACCCCCGTCTCAATCGCCTGTCATCTGCCTATTTTCTTCAGCGCTTAATCCTCAAGTAATCATCAGATGTAGTTTTACAATCAGCATTAGATTTGACCTTGAGCAGGTTTAGGAAAGGCCAGACACATTAGCGGATGGGTACAAGGGAAGGCCGGAAGAGAGATTAGTTATAAGTGGGCGACTCTCAGCTTCACTGGAGTTGAAACACATATTCGACGTCCCTATTACAGGCAACAGTGGGCCGTTGACTTTAAACAGTCGCTGCTCATAAACAGCCTGAAAGAGAGAACCTGTGCATTATTAGCAATATCCCAGCTAACAATTTTAAGAACATTTCCCAAATGTTGCCATTAAGTAACAAAAACGTTAAAAATGTTGTCAAAACATCCTCCTTTTTTAGACATTGAATTAAGATTTTTGCTTGGTTATAAGAACATTAGTCAAACATTTTATAATTCTGGAACATTTTTAAAACGTTCCACTAACTTCTTAAGAATAACATTATTGATATATATGATATAGAATTAAAAAATGCTCTACCAATGTTACTGTAAGAACATTTTTGATAACTTTGAAAAAGCCTTAAGAGAATGTTATCCAACATTCCGAGAACGTTCCCTGTTAGCTGGGATTGTGGTCAACATTGTACAGCTTTAGGCTGGAGCTTCTACGTTTTACACACTGAGCTGCATATAGTAAATAACGTTTAATGAACATTCTGAAATAACCACCTAGTGACAAACTCAACAAAGGGGAAAAAGTTGATAACAAACTGGCAGAACAAATTTCCATTCTTGTGTGTGGATTCCAGCACATTAAATGATGATTAGTCATTGTGGGATTATACAGCAGTTTTCCTCACGTGTTTTTCCATCAGCCACATCGAGTGCTTGTTCTCTGTGTAGGTCACATTGTCATGTCTGTTCAGGAAAAAACGTACATATAGTTTTCATACAATTTCATACACTATTAAAAGATTAGTGCACTGCAAAAATAAAAATTCTCATGTTGTTTCAATTGTTCAACTTTCTTGTTTTTAGGTGAACTTTTCCTTTAATTTTACAAACAATTTCCTTCATTACTGTGATTAACTTTAGCTGCTTTTATAGAACTAAATCAATTCAAACATTAATCATTTTAAAGTTGCATTCGTAACTTTTGCCTTATTATAAATTAACCGTTGCGAATCAGGGTAAGATGAAGAGATTGAGTTAAACACTATACTGATCCGTCACAGAAGACATCAGAGAGATGTATATGATTTTGAACACTGCTGTTGTTTGAAGTCTGTTGGATCTGGCTTTGATACCATAAACCTGGATGCTGTTTTTCACACTGTCTGTTCTTTTGTTCATTAAAGTGGTCGACCGCAGGTGCTAATGAGCAGCAAGCCAAGAAATTCACATGGGTTTTAGTTTCTGCCAACACAAGAGTCTGTATTCCCCCAACAACAAAACCAGCCGTCAGAAATAAAGATGTAGCTGTGACAGTCTCACAAATTCCCAGTGATGTCGTTTCTGTTTTCAATCCCCATGAGCAAACAGAAGTTCATGGGAATGACTGAGGCGGTGGCTCATGGAATCTCTTCCCATCGCTCTGGGAGAGATGATCCCATAGCCTGACCCATAACCACCACGACTCCTCTCCTTCTCACAGATCTTCAGCTGAGAGTCCATCGCCCGTGTGCTCCAGCATTTATCATCAGGCCTCTTATCAGCACTCATCTGACCTGCATTCATTATCTCAAATGACTTAAACCCCTGGGTTGTGTTTGAAATAGCATACCGTACTACTTAGTGTTCCAACCGGTCAAAGTTTGGACACACTTCCTCGTTTGCTTTTTTACTATTTAACACATTTACATAGAATAACGATAATCCAGACTATAAAATAATATAAACAGAAGTGTAACTATGCAGTGACCAAAAATGCTTTTTCAAACAATTTTGGAGGATTTCAGAATTTATCTGAGCATTTGTTGGTTGTTCTTATTTCCTGTTCATGCAAGTTTTTCTTTTCATTTTATAAAAATATTTGTTTTGTAAAGCAATTACAAGTATTTAAAAGAATTAAGGGCTTAATAACCAACGGTTTTTATTATACGAATAGAAACATGGACTCAAGTAAAGTGTGTCCAGACTTTTTGACTGTAGCTGAAGGCGTATCCGTGGAAACACACGTAACCCGAGGTCATGGAAAGTCTCTCGCTGAGGTTCAGATTAACTTAGTCAGCAGATTACATGAAATTGTTCTTGGACAATGAGTTAAACTATAGAGAAGAGATAGACAACACCCGGCCAAAATATCACCTCAAGAATGCATTTTCATTCAATGGAGAGCTTGTGGTGTCTTCTCAAAACACTTCAAAACCTTCATAAAACGGGTGTCTTTATGTTTGAGTGATAGTAATTGTATCATATACACTAAAAATAAACTTGAAATGCATGGATACGCCAGTCTTTATAACAAACGTCTCCCTTCGAGTTTAAATTACCATGTGTGGGGGAAAACATCTTAGAAGGTTTTGAAATTTCTAGGAGTACGCCATGATCGTGTGGCTTCCACTTCAGATACACCAAAGTTAAATATGCTCCAAATTACAGCCGTTACGAGACCCTCAAAGCCAAAATTAAAGGGAGAGTGCCCAGCCAGTTCTATTGCCTTCTTTACTGAAAGGCTGCTCTGTATAATTACCAAAGAAAACTAATCCAACTGAACAAAAACATCTGAGGGCGTCGTGTTGTGGTTCCGACGACGTTTAGCGATCGCAGTCAATCAAGAATCAACTAGTTGTTTTGTCAGAAGAGATCTTTGATGTCAGCTTGCGGCCTGCTGTGGGCTTTTGGTCGGTTTCTAAACAAAAACGCATCGCTCATGAAAGCTTCTGTCCCTGGTGACTCTTTTGACAACTGAATAGGAAGCGATTACCGCCACGACGGCCTGACGGTAATGACAGGATGACCTTTGACCCCAGTTTTCCCTCATCTGAAGCACAGGAGTGATTTTCATTGGATCACATTACGACATTTGACCAAATTTCATCATCAGATGATTTCAGCTGTAGATTAACCTTTGGTGTTGTTTTTGTTTCTATTTATAACCCCTTGTCTCAAAATATCTCAATATTATCTCAGTATTTGTCAGAGCTGTGGTCATGCAGATACATAAGAGCCACTTAAAGCTTTCCTGTCATCTCAGTGTCACTCTGTATTTACAACTAAATTGACCTCACATCTGATTTTCAATAGCAGGGAACAAAACTTTCTTTTTAGACACACTGAATCGTAAGAGAAAGTAAATGTAGTTAATAAGCAAATATAAAGTAAATGTAACTATGCTTAGAAATACATATATATTCCTCAACTTTTGTTTTAGACACAGTTTCACAAGTTTGTCTGCATTGCATTAAATGTAAATAAAACGTTTTCTTTTTAAATGTAATAATATACAGTGTCTAACAACAGCAGTTAAAACAACAGCCCTGCATTTTTATGAACAATGTCTCCCTCTACTGGTTAGAATTGAAAACACACCTTTTACATCTTAGAACCGACAACATTTTGCCACCAAATTGAATCATCTTTCTTAGATTCCCAAACCACAAGTTTAGAACCACTTTCAGGAAAACAATTGTTTTCTGGTTCTGTCCCTGATTTTGTTTTTCTCCTTCAGTCAATGATACAAACAAAAACGAACATGTGTTTCTTTTCATTTTTACTGTGCATTTACATTTAATTCAAAACATTCCTTCACACGCAGAATGACCAACTACAATACAAATCATTAATAACAAAGACATAAGAAGTTACAATAACAAACTACCAAGTAGTTCCATAAAAATCGAACACAAAGTTTCATGTGCTGAAGTTTTGACCTTTGATCACATTTAGGTCCGTTCAAGCTTGTGTCCAGAACTTGAGGAACCAGCCAGACCTACCGTTCTATACATCTGGATGAAATGAGGTTTACCGTCCACAAATAAGAACAAACTCTTCTCTGATTGATTTTCTCCAACACGGACTGTATGAGTGACCAGATCTTCACTGAACTTCTGCTCACGAGTCTCCAGTCATGATCGAGATAAAATCTTCTTGATTAACTAAAAAAAAAAGAGTACGAGAGCAAATGTGATCACTCCATTTTGAGTCTATTATTTACAGCGCGACGATTAATATTTCGCTGATTAAATTAGACGGTAATAGCTTTTCACAGCAACAAAAGAGGCACAAACGGCATCCAACAAAGACCTTCTATTGTTATCATTTTTATTGGCCGCAATACATTAATTTGCTGTTTCCAAATTAAGAAAAGCACTCAGGGCCGACTGGGAACTGCGTTCATTCATTAAAGGCAATAAAAATAGCACTTTTTTTCTCTCCCTAGATGAAATCGTTACTTACTCTCTCCGTCTCCGTCTGTGTCGAACTCGTCGATCATGGCTCGCAGGTCCTCGTCGCACATGTCCTCCCCGAGTTCTCGTGCCACTCGCCGCAGGTTCCTCAGGCTGATCTTCCCCGTTTCATCATCATCAAACAGTTTAAACGCCTTCAGGATCTCCTCTTTCGGGTCTCGGTCCAATATCATATCTGTGACTTTAAGACAAAAGAAACTGGTACACAGGCAACATTCTTGATTTAAAATGTAACATTACAGGTAGCTGTAACATTACAATGTCACCTGTAACATGATACCTAACGTTACAGGTAACATTACAATTACAGGTAATTTGATTGAATCAGCTTTGGAAATACTATGGAAAACAAATTATTAACTTACCCACATCTTTAAAATCATCATAAGTTATTTTCCCGGTTCCTTCCCGGTCATAATCTTTTAAGATCTTTAACACATCCACCTTCTTTACCTCAAAACCCAGAGCTCTCATCGCCACCTGGAACACACATTTGTGATGTTAATAAACATTTTCTGGTTAGTTTTCAATTGTTTATAAACACAATAAGCTTGTAACAAACTAACATTTCTGAATCTGATATAGTAACAGTGCAATGTAGTCAAGACATACATGTTACTGTATCAGCATGTATGTGTTCTGGATATCAAACTCATGAGATTGGTATAGCTTACTGTACACAGGTTTATCTTGTAAGACTAGTTATTTCAGCAGCCCAACCTGTGAACCATACACTGTGATGCTTTAAGAATTGTAGATGTTCACCTTTAACTCATGATAATCTATTTGTTTATCCTTGTCTGTGTCAAACAGCTCAAACGCCTCCTTAATTTCATCCTTCTGCTCCTCAGAAAGTTCTCTTCTTTTCTTCTTTTTATTCTTATCAGCTGTTGGGTCAGTTCTGGAGATATATGTGTGGAGATACAGAGACTTTATGAAGCATCAGATCAGCTTACATCAGACATTTAGACACCCAGAGAACAATTTTAGTTTCCAAGAACATTTTCCTAACATTTCCCTTTAATAACAAAACCATTAAAAATGTTCTTTTGAAGATTGTTCAGTTTTTTAGATGTCGTATTTACGTTATTTACTTTTTTCTATTACGTTGTAAAACGTTTGAATATATCATAATATGATATCATATATCATATTTATGCGATACCTTAGTTAGGTATAGAGACAGACAGATAGAAAGTATTCATGCTACAATATTGTATGTAAAGTCTAGAAAATGCAATTATTGTTATTATTATATATTATTATTATGATTATTATTATGAATATTACAGTTTCAACAGATAACGGCTACGTAAGCTATACAATCCAGCAGCTAGTCACTCAATAAACAGCGACATTAACCAAACACGTTATTTTTACCTGAGTGACAGGCTCATTTTTGCAGTTTGTAGGCGGAACACTGGTCGGTACTGAAACCCAAACCCGTCCAGTCAGATTAGAGCAGTTCGGCTTCAGTATTGCTAGTTAGCTAAAGCCCGAACACAGACGCCAAGCTCGGCGCGTTGCTAGTTAACTCTGAAGGATCCGTTCGTGATTGGCTGGCGGGGTTAAGCGTTAGAAGGAGGAAACTTGTGATTGGTTATTCGGCGCACAGTAGGCGGGTCTAAGGGTGTCTACAGCAAATGGGAGCTCTAGCAAATGTCACGTGGACAGACGACTGCGTCGTCATAACTGCTGTGTGGCATAAAAGCTGCTTTAAACGCAAAACTTTGCAAACTAGCAAAACAAGTTAAAGAAACTTGTTAACTTGTTACTTGTTAAACAAACACAATATCTGATTATGACTGTCATAACACAACTGCTAAATTAAATCTGATCGCTAAACGAAACTCTGACACGAACTGAACTTGCAATAAAGTACAAAGTCTGTATTTTTAAGTAGCAAATTTAGCATTTCTTTTTTTAAAAATAACATTTTTATTATATTTCTTGAAAATCAGTATAAACTAATATACATGTTAGCACAAGTTTTAGCTTTCGTGACGCTCTTTCCTGTGTTGGCTCAGTTTCACGCTAAACCAACACGAAATGAAAGTGAAAATGAAGTACTGGGAGTGACTTTATTGAAATGCATAGACCCGACAGCCATTTTCTCATTATGTAAAGATTCAAGGATGGAGGAATATCCTTATGCCATCGTTGTGCGGGGAGACTGGAGGCCTGAACACCAGAAAAGTTTAAAAAATAAACTCTACATTTACTTTCAAAGTAAAAAGAAATCTCAGGGCGGGGACTGCAACGTGCAATACAATGAAACGAGCGACACCGCTACGATCTCGTTTAAATCATCGGGCAGTAAGTGTAAACAAACATGCATTTATTTATAGTTATATATAGTTACATGCTGGCGTTTGTTGTTAAGCAATCTGAGACGTTTAAGTATTTTAAAATAACTCAAATAATGAATTTTGCGATGTCACTCTATACAACACAGCATACAAGATCTAATATTGTGATGTCCGTATGTTTATAAAGTGTTGTGATGATCTTACATAGTATGAAAAACTTTGTGTGTGTGTGTGTGTGTGTGTGTGTGTGTGTGTGTGTGTGTGTGTGTTTTCAAGTCCGAGACGATGTTATATCACAGGCCGAGCACATGATCTGTATTGGAAATGACACGATCAAGTTAAAAGTGAGCAAACCCGGCGATGTACAGCAGGTAAACAGATTATAATACATAAACACATCACAAATAATGCCACGATTATATGTGGATGATGTTAATGAAATTGTATAGGCAGTCTGTCAAATCTGCGTCACCTCCGTAACGGTATAACTAACAATAAATTACAGGACGGGTGTGACTGTTCACATTTGTGTGTGTGTTTGTGTGTGTTGTTGCAGGAGGAGCAACCATCTGCATATCAGGAACTAAGTAAGACATCACCTGGACTTTGAGTTCTGGCTGTTTATTTACATGTTTTGCATCTGTCTGTGATTACTGATGTGCTTAAAAACCATTTTCCAAAAATATCTCATTTGTGCAATCTCATATTTACTACCAAAAGTATTGGTATTAAAAATGTTTAATGAATTGTTATGAGTTTTAATTTGAGAGCTTTTGATAATTGTGACCTTACTCTTATTTTGCCAGACGAGCAAAGTACCTCTATAGCTGACAGTGAAGAAGATACGAAGGACCCTCAGGAATCATGTTCTGTAGTTCTGGAAAATGTTCCTGATGATGCTAAGCAAGATGTTTTGGCTCTTTTGGTGGAGAACGTCTGTAGACTTTCTGAAAAGGACTTCAGCATGGAGCTTATACCAGAATTAACAACTGCAGTCGTGACCTTTAATAACCCCAGTGGTAAGTTCAATGTTTTCGTGGTATTATACACCTCTTGTAATCAATAGGGGTGTATTTTAGAACCATATTATAGATATAAAGTTTCAAAGGTGTTATAATTTCCGTAGCATTTTTTTTCCCTGTTCCCTTAGATTTACTTACTATTTTTTAAATAATTATTAAAATTAAATAAAATATAATTATAAGGATGGCACGTTTAAATTTAAAGTTATGGTATAGTTACATAATGCAAATTGGTTTGTAATATGACCCTTTGTAAACTATTCTGTAAAGTAACCAGCTGCTAGTACAGAACTGTATTCTTGTATTGTATTTTATATTATTATTTTTTACTTTAAATTTTGCTCTTTTTTCCCTTTTTATACTATTATTTATCTGCACAGTATGACTGAGCGTCTGGATGCACATTTCACTACTTGTTGTATTCTGTATAACTAGTATGTGACAAATAAATCTTTTGAATCTTGATAATTTGCTTATAATCTGTAATTGTATGTTGTTTATATATTTTCTGACAGATGTAGGAAAGTTTCTGGAGGAGAGCAAAACACACAGAAAGCTCCAGCAGTTTGGTCTGAAGGTCCGTTCGCTGGAGAGAAGCTCATGTGTGAGGGTCGAGAATCTTCCCACTGGGGCCAGTAATGTGACACTGCTGGAGCTGTTTTTTATGAAGTATGGTGGACCAGTAGAAGAAGTGATCACATTTCCAGTGGAGCAAGCAGCCATTATAACCTTTTTGAAGGAAGAAGGTAAATACATATTTGCTTTAACTTCACTTTCATTCATGGGCAAACAAAGAAATAAAGAGGCAAGCTTTCCATCCCTGTATTGTCTATTTCTCCTACGTCCTTTACATTATGCACATGCATACAATTCTACTTTAACATAAGACCATTTTTAGTCTACCTAGCATGTTCATTCTTTATTTCAGACAAGGAGAAAGTATTGAAGGTAGAGCATCAGATCGACAATGTTCCAGTTAAGATCTATCCCTACTATAAATCTTTGGGAACAGCGTTGTATGGAAGCAACAGACCAACATGGAAGCTACCAGAACCCTTCACAGTCAGAGTACATCCTGCCATCAGAGAGTTCCTCCAGAAGAAAGAACTGGTTTCTTCTATCAATGATCAGATGGGCACACATTTCTGCCAAATAAATATGGACAAACCTGAAGTTCTGCTCAGTCCTGATCCAGCATTGCTGAAACAGAAAGGTCTAACCAGAAGACACATTGATGGCTGGGCAAAAAATGCTTCTGATACCTTCAACAACATTGTATCTAACTATGCAGCATTTGAGTGGCCAGTATTGCACCCCTTGTGCACCAAAGTGAAGAATGAAATTAAGGAAGTGGTGAAAGATCTGGTATTTTTAGATATGGATGCATCTAAAAAGGTTCTAACACTGGCAGGTGTGGCCCATGACATAATTGGGCTAAAACCCATTCTGGAGAAAATGTTAGAGCGAGCATCAGCACAAATGGAGAGAGAGAAGAACAGTGTCACAGAGGATGTGGAGATGACACCCACCATGTTCTCTCTGCTTCTACAAGATGGTCTGAAAAACGCTACAGCTGCTTGTCCACAACTGCACTTYRACTACAACAAAGACATGAAAAAATTACATTTATCAGGCCTTCAAACWGAAATTCTCATCTTCAAGAACTGGATTCTTGAGAAGAAATTAAGCATTAAACAGACGAGACTGAAGATGGATCATTCATTACTGGAGTTCTTGACATCAATGGATTGTGATGAGATGTCCAGAGACTTATTTTTGTCTCATGAAATAAATGCTATCTACACCGTAGAAAGAGAAGATGTGATTTTGGTTGGTAGCACAGAGAAATCACTCGCTGAGGCCGAGAAGAAGCTGAAGACAGCTCTTCTATTCAACAGTTTGTCTGTAGAAGATCAGGCTGTCCTTGCACTTCCACAGTGGCATGATCTCAATAAACAACTGCATAGTTTCTACAATACATCCAGAAAGAAGGCTGTGCTTATAAACCTTTCAACACAGAGAGACAAAGTCAAAGTGTCTGGATTCAGAGAACCGGTGAACGAGGTCAGCCAAAACTTAGAAGTTTTCATGCAGCAACACAGCAGAATTGAAGATGGTGTTCGTCTTATGTCACACGCTGTGGTCGAATTCATAAAAGACAAAAAATCACAGGACTGGCAGCATTTTAAGCAGTCTGATGAGGTAAAAGTGAATTTTGATATAAAGAGACCCTGTATCAAACTGTCTGGAGAGCGTAGGTTTGTTCAGCCAGCCATGACCTTCTTCAAGAAGATGACCGATGCTCTTCTCACTGACACGCTGATCATTAAAAAAGCAGGAGCAAAGAAATACTTCATGGAGGAATGTAAATATAAGATGTCGACGTTATTGAGGGACGTTGGGTTTGTGGTGGTTCTCCAAGAAGATCACATGCTGGAAGAGAAGCAGGGTGATCACGACAAAGGCAGTTTTGCAGAGCTGTTTTGTGAGGTTCTAATGCCAAGTGGAGTATCAGTTACGGTCAAAAAGGCTGACATTTGCAAATTCAAAGTCGATGCTGTGGTCAACGCAGCCAATGAAGAGCTGAAACACACCGGTGGGGTCGCTTTAGCACTTTCACAAGCTGCTGGTCCAGATCTGCAGAAATGCTGTGACATGCACATTAAAGTAAACAGACGTCTGAAGCCTGGAGAAGCCATTATTACTGAAGCTGGTCGTCTTCCGTGTAAATACGTAGTGCATGCTGTCGGACCCCGATACGACAGTTTAAACAAACCTGCTGTGGTCCATTGTCTGAGAAGTGCTGTAAGGGAAAGCTTGAAGCAGGCTTCAGGTAAAAACTGCTCCTCTATTGCGATTCCAGTTATCAGCTCAGGGGTGTTTGGTTGTCCTCTGGAACTCTGCACTGAAACAATTGCCAGTGAGGTGCGGAAGTACATCGAAGATCATGAGCACAGCGGCAGGAGGATGGAACTTACAGAGATTCATCTGGTTGACAATAATGTCTTGACTGTGAAGGCCATGGCTCAAGCTGTCAGAAAGGTGTTTGCTGCATTTAATCCCAAAATGCATGTTCCTCATGACAGTGAACCTCGTGGGCATAGTGGTGATCGACACAAAGGTCATGAGCAAGGAAACCAAGACTCTAGAGTTCACAGTTATGAACCCAAAGGCCGTGGTAACACAGACTTGGAAAAACAAGCCCAGATGAGAAAAGAAACTTCAGACTTTTCTGCTAGCAGATCAGACAGGTTTGATGGGTTGAGTGTTCTTGAGACCAAAACTACGCAAGAGAAGCTAAAAATCGTTCTGAGCAAAGGGACCATCCAGGATGCAAATGTAAGTGAATGCTAAATTATCTATAAACCCAGCTGACAGGGTATGATCTCAGAACATTGGCTAAAGTTCTCTAAAAGTTATCAAAAATGTTTTTGCAGTAATGGTAGTCATTATATGTCATATGTCAAAAACAATAAACATTATATTTCTTAAATGGTAAAACATTACAGAATTAAGTAACATTCTTATAATCAAGCAATAATTTTAATACAACGTTTAAAAATGGGATGTTTTGAATCTTCCCAGAACTCAAGTATTGGTCAAGTATTTTATGTTTGAATTTTATGTGGACATGACAGTGGTGCCCAGTTCCTCACATAAACCTCACATAAACCTGGTTTCAGTAGATGAAGATGTTTTTCATAAAGAATATTTTGGGTACTTAAATTGGTTTCTTGTTTCTTCTGCAGGCTGATATCATTGTGAACACTATATCAGAAGACCTTGACCTCAGCAAGGGTGCCATTTCCAACGCGCTCCTGAGGGCTGCTGGTCGACAGCTCCAGACAGAGGTTAAGAGAGCTGCTTATTCAGATACACTGAAGTATGGAGAGATGGTCATCACAGATGGTTATAATCTGAGATGTGCAAAAGTCTTTCATGTAGTCTGTCCATATTGGAGTGGTGGACATGGCTCAGAGGATAAGGTGAGACTAACAGATCTGTAGTGGAATTAGAGACAGTTTAGCCTTGATTTTAGTTAATTACATTATTTATTTAAAATGCTCAGTTGCAAAGATAACACATTTATTTGAATTTTTAAAGGTACTAATTCAGATCATCAGAGATTGTCTGAGAAAAGCGGAAACTCTACAGATGGTTTCAATCTCCTTCCCGGCTATTGGAACTGGAAATCTTGGTTTTCCCAAGGATCTGGTGGCTAGGATAATACTGAGTGAGGTCCAGGAATTTACCCCTCGAACCCTCAGAGAAGTAACAGTGATTGTGCATCCCTCCGACACAGACAGTATAAAGGTGAGTGTTTACATGGAGGACAACTGAGAGTTGTTGTCACAATTAACCTGCAATGTTATGTTTCAAACAGAGATGGCGGTAAAGAGGCAAAAGTTACAGATTGTAGCTTTAAGATACAGTTTCCTGCTAATTTGTGGAAAAGAAGTTTATAAAAACTTTTGTGCTTGAGAATTGAATGCTTGTTAGTTGCTTGTGCTAATGCTCTCTTATGTTTTCTGTGCTTTTTTCACAAGTGTTTTACCAGAATCTTTAGAAGTGATATTCAGAGTCCCGTCGCAAGAGAAGCACGTCAACATTTAATACCTAAAAAACCTACTGGAATATCAGCACAGACTTCTGGTAAATCTCCTGTTTTTCTAAGTCCATCATACTCGAAAACATAAAGGTTTTAATGTTGTCATTGACAACTTTTTGCCTACATAATGTTTCTAAAACACATATTTCTAAAGGACTGTAGAAATTAAAATGACAATGTTCACTGGAAAATAGTTACATACAATCAACTTTATAACAGACGACTAACTAACATGAAAGAAAAAACACAACATTTTTCGGAACACTGTTAGGAATCAATTTTGGGACTCAAATGATCTAATGCTACATGTTTAAATGTACATTTTTGCTCTTTGTGTTTCATGGCTTTTCACAAAGTCTCCACCTCCTCTCCCGGGGTGATCACACTGCAGGTGGGTCCAGTAACCCTGGAGGTTTCATCAGGAGACATTACAAAAGAAAAAACTGACGCTATCGTCAACGCCTCAAATCAGACATTTAATCTGAAATCAGGTTCATCCAAATTCTCTTTAAGTTTTATAAATATATCACTTACTTTCATTAGGTTGTTGGTAAAGAATGAATAATCTCTTTGAAATCCAGGGGTCTCCAAGGCCATTTTAGACGCTGCTGGATTACGAGTGGAGCAGGAATGTTTTCAGATTGGTATTTTTTTTGTTTATTATTTCTTCTTTGTTGATGAATATTAGATTACACAAAAGATCTGATGACACTTGAATTTTTTTGGTGAATACCATGTTTGCACAGCAAAGGCATCAAAGTTTCAGCAGTCAGCAGAGATTGTGACCTCAGCTGGACAGCTTCCGTGTGGAAACATCATCCATATTGTTGGACGTAACGATCCAGATGAAATTAAAAATGCTGTTTTGTCGGTTCTGAAGATATGTGAGGCAAACAGTCTGTCCTCTGTGGCGTTTCCTGCTCTTGGTACAGGTAACAGTCTTTGTTTGATCTTATTTTTCGAGGTTGATTGTAGACCTCCTTTTTTGTTTGTCTTGTTTCTTCTGTGTGTGAATATCAGTACATGACATCATTAACTGTCTTGAACTCTTCAGGTCAAGGTGGAGCAAATCCAGCTGATGTTGCAGACGCGATGATTGATGCCGTTATTGACTTTGTGAAGAAACAGAAACCAGTGAACGTAAACTTGGTCAAGTTCCTCATATTCCAGACCAGCATGGTGGCAGATTTTAACAAATGCATGCTCAGAAGATCCGGTGAGAAAGTGGAAGAGAACAAAAACTTTATCGACAAGTGTAAAGGTTAGTAAACCGACAAAAATTTGCTTTATTTCTGGTTGTAAGCTTCAAACAATTGACTCCTCTCTGTTTCTATTTTACAGACTGGGCAAAAGAATGGATTTTTGGGCAACCACCCAGAAATGAAGAATTTGTGATGGTGGTTGAGGAAATTGAACCAGCCGTTTTCCAACTGTGTGGAGAAACTCCACAGGACCTGAATGAGGCCAAAGACATGATCAACTGCTTAATAATGAAGGAGTATTTAAATATCACAATCTGTAATCCAGCCATTTGTCGTTTCACCAAGCAAGATGCAGAAAAGTTGAGCTGCATGCAGAGAGAGCTCTCAGTGTGCATCAGACTGGACAGAAGAGACCAAGACACCGTCATTCTGTTGGAGGGTCTAATGAAAGATGTACATGCTGCAGACAGATGCATTCGTGACATTATCCATAGAGTGGAAAGAGAGGAAAACAGAAGAAAAAATGCATTATTATTCAGCAGTATGATTGAGTGGCAATATCGAGACAGAAGACGCAACTTCAGAGTCTTTGACATGTTAACCAATTATGACCTGGAAGAGGCTTATCTGAACAGAAACCCTTCAATAAAAATTAAAATTGATAATGATGATTATGTTGTCAGTTTACCTCACCTAGTGGCCACAAGAGGCACAGAAGTGATTCAACTACAAAGAGTGAAGCTGTCAGGTGAGTTTATCTTTTTTGTAACTTTTTTTAATGTTGCATGTCTTTAGGAAAGAAGCTTAAAGTAAGCGTGTTTTTTGCTATATAAAAGTTTTAGAGGTTATAATGTGAAAAAGATTATTACCTTAAAACATTACCATCTTTTGTTGTTTATTCTGAAATTTACTAACATTACTTTAAAAATAATCCCCTTATTATATAAAAATGACATTTGTCAGCATTTTTCATGGCTTATAGACACTTGTTCAGTTTAATCAATGGTTAACAGTTAATAAGTTAATGAACAATTAACAAGCGATGGTTGTTGGTTGGGAAAAACCTTGAATATGAACTTAATCAATAAAAACTTTATTGATTTTAAGTCTATTTTCTTTTCAGATGCTCAGATTTCTTTGCCGTCACACTGGGAGGACATGAAGGGACAGACAGTTGTTGTGGTCCCACTAACAGCAGGCTCAGCAGAATACACAGAAGTGGAGAAAGAGTTCAGAAGAACTGGTGTAACATTTAAAATCATCAAAGTAAGATTAAACATACATCATGACATCCTAACCAGGTGCAGCAAAACATTTTTATGTCCACACTGAAAATGAAATTGTTGCGTCTTTATGGCATCCATGATGGTTCTCCAGCATCTTTTGACGATTTATGGTTCTATGTGGAACATGAAGGATTTGCAATATAATATTTTATATACATATAATAAGATTTACAGTCACTGTTGCAGCTGGTTAATTCACCAAATTTGTCTTATCAAATGCCTCTATTGGGTAAATATACTTATGATACCACAACTGTCCTAAATTATTCAAACGTTAAAGTTCTGATGAAGATTCTTTTTATTAGTACAAATCAAGTACAAGTTTTTATTCTGAATACACATGCTGACCGGTGTCTTTTCCACACAGATTGAAAGAGTTCAGAACAGCACACTTTGGAAAAACTACATGATCAAAAAAGAAGAACTGGAAGTGACAAACAAGCATAAAAACAACGAGATGCTGCTCTTTCACGGCACTGGACCTGATACCATCGTCGAAATCAACCGCGATGGCTTCAACCGCAGCTACGCCGGAGCACACGGTACCGGTCCAATCCCAGTGTAATCTTTATTTGCAATTGCATGCATTTGTTTTAAAAAACTCTCTGTCTCTTGTTCGGATTTAAGGAGCCATGTATGGAAATGGCACATATTTTGCTGTGGACCCAAGTTACTCTGCCAATGGCTACTCGAACCCCGATACCAAAGGACACAGACGGATGTACATGGCCAGGGTGCTTGTCGGCGACTTTACTAAGGGAAAACCAGGTATTGTCGTTCCTCCTGCCAAAAGCTCCAAAAGCACCGATCTCTACAACAGTGTGACGGATAACCCGACCAGTCCATCCATGTTTGTGATTTTCTATGATGTACAAGCTTATCCAGAATACATAATCACCTTCAAATAATAATTCAGAGGTCTGTCTGTGAGTATTTGTGTTATAGAGGAAAGTAAACATGGGTGTGTGTATGATATACTAATATGTTTTATTGCTAAAATAGTCCTGAGAACAAAATGTGTCACTTGCTGTTTGCTAAACATTTCAGATTGACCCCTCAAATTGATCGCTTAAAATTCTTTAAGGAATTGGAAATTCTTCCAAATATTTCTTTGTTAGGAACAAAAGTCAAACAGGTTTGAAAAGACATATATGGTACAATATATGGTAATATATGGTAACTTGGAATCTAAATATTCCTTTATCATTTTTGGAACGTATGGAACACTTTAAAAAAAAGACTGTGTGCAAGTAAAAAGCTCTAATTCTGAAAAACATATATAAAACACACAATAAATACACAATAAAAAATAAACACAATGTTCTGCACAGTTTCTGCCAATTGAAATGTTACATTTTATAAGTTGAACTAATAAATAACTGCACTGCCTTAAATGTCTTTGTTGTCTCTGTTGTCTTCACTGTTTTAGCTTTATTAAATTAAATGTTGTTAAATGATTAAAAAACACTGGAGTTTTATTTGTGCCTGTTTTTGAGTAAGATGGGCAGATGAATTAAACACTTACCTGGAAATTACCGTAAACAACACAATAGTCACTCGTCCAAAAACCGTGTGAACGGCAAAAATCTACCTGTGACGATCGGATTTTGCTTAAGCGACCATTTCTCGATTAAATAAACCCATTTAACGTGTTAACACGACCTAATGTTGTCATATTTTAAGCATAATCGGAGTTTACAAGTACATGTAAACGCACTCATAGTCTTGGGATGGAGGAATATATTAACACAAGAATGAAAGTGAAAATGAAGTACTGGGAGTGACTTTATTGAAATGCATAGACCCGACAGCCATTTTCTCATTATGTAAAGATTCAAGGATGGAGGAATATCCTTATGCCATCGTTGTGCGGGGAGACTGGAGGCCTGAACACCAGAAAAGTTTAAAAAATAAACTCTACATTTACTTTCAAAGTAAAAAGAAATCTCAGGGCGGGGACTGCAACGTGCAATACAATGAAACGAGCGACACCGCTACGGTTCTGTTTGAATCCTCGGACAGTAAGTGCGCAACACTTACAAACATACAATGTATATACAATGTTGTTTTTCCAATGCCTTCTGGAACTAGTGAAGTAAAATATATAAAAATCAAAAAGTGTTTACCTTTTATTTAAAATGTGTGTGTAGAAAAAGAACAATAACTTAAATTTGGGTAATTTATCAAATATTAAAACATTTGTGAGGTCAATGAGTCCACACATTAGATCACAGCTAAAGTTTGCACATAACAGAAGTGTAAAAACTTAAAGATTGCTCAAACAGTTCCTGCAAAGTCATTTTGTATTGATTGTAAATGAAGTACAGCATACAGCTCTAATATTGTGATGTTCCTTGTTTTAAAAGTGTTTTTAGGTGGTCTAATTTGTTTTTGTATTTCCAAGTCCGAGATGATGTTGTATCTCAGGCTGAGCACATGATCACTATCGAAAATGACACAATCAAGTTAAAAGTGAGCAAACCCAGTGATGTAGCCCAACAGCCGGACAGCGCCGGACAACAGGTTAACATAAAATACAATATCACCAATAACATCACAGCCATCTTTGGACGATGTTAATAAAATGTAAATTTAAAGTTTGAAATTTCTGCACCACATGCATCACCATACGTAATTGCTAAAAAGAGGTTGGGTGTGACTCATTTTTTTGTTTGATAGGTTTTTTGTTTGATGTTTATGTATTTGTGTGTTTGTGTTGTTTCAGGCGGAGCATACATTTGAATTTCAGGAACTAAGTAAGTAATCACCTGAATTTTGGTTTAGGGGGATAGTTCACTGCAACAAAATGACAATTTGTTGTTAATTTATTCACCCTCAGGCCATTCAGGGTGTAGGTGACATTTTATTATTTTACTGCAGAGCGGTGAAAAAGATTTTTAAAAGAAACTGTGATACTTGGTGTTTCATTAAATGTAAGTCCGACTTTAAGATTCATAAAACCAGATACAGGCAACACAGAATTAATCTGAGCGGCTCCTGATGATATATTGAAGTCTTATGAAGTGAAGCATATGGTCAGTGGGAATGAACGTTATTTATAACATTATAATCTGTAATCCACAGCCTGGATTACAGGTTATAATGGATCAAGTGAGTCTTGTGAGACAAAATATTGACAACTAGTCACAATTCATACAGAAACAAAGAGATTTCAAGTTGATAATGTGCTGGAATATTTGTTTTTAGCACTGTGTTTGTTTTGGTTACATGTTCTGTAAATGCGCTCACAATAGTGTTTTCGTCACGCCCATAGTTTCATTTATTAACCCCGGATTTATTTTGGATTACATTTGTGATGTCATCCAAACATTCTTTTTAGAGCTTGCATTGAGTGGCATTGCAAAACCAGAAGAATATTATTCAGTATAACTCTGATTGTATTCAACTTAGGAATGAATGTTATATACATCTAGGGTGGCATGAGGGTGAGTATATTATGAGATCATTTTAATTTTGAATGAACTATTCCTTCAATTGTAAAAGACATTTTTAGTTTCCCTTCTGTTTAGTTTTTGTCAGACAGGGAAAATTTTAAACATAGATCATCAAATCTATACTGTTCCAGTTAAGATCTGTCCTTACTCAAATTCTTTTGGAACAGCGTTGTATGGAAGCAACAGACCAACGTGGAAGCTACCAGAACCCTTCACAGTCAGAGTACATCCTGCCATCAGACAGTTCCTCCAGAAGAAAGAACTGGTTTCTTCTATCAGTGATCAGATGGGCTCACAGTTCTGCCAAATAAACATGGACAAACCTGAAGTTCTGCTCAGTCCTGATCCAGCATTGCTGAAACAGAAAGGTCTAACCAGAAGACACATTGATGGCTGGGCAAAGAATGCTTCAGATACCTTCAACAACATTGTATCAAACTATGCAGCATTTGAGTGGACAGTATTGCACCCCTTGTGGACCAAAGTGGAGAGTAAAATTAAGGAAGTGGTGAAAGATCTGGTATTTTTGGATATGGATGCATCTAAAGGGGTTCTAACACTGGCAGGTGTGGCCCATGATTTAACTGGGCTAAAACCCATTCTGAAGAAAATGTTAGAGCGAGCATCAGCACAAATGGAGAGAGAAAAGAACAGTGTCACAGAGGATGTGGAGATGACACCCACCATGTTCTCTCTGCTTCTACAAGATGGTCTGAAAAACGCTACAGCTGCTTGTCCACAACTGCACTTTGACTACAACAAAGACATGAAAAAATTACATTTATCAGGCCTTCAAACTGAAATTCTCATCTTCAAGAACTGGATTCTTGAGAAGAAATTAAGCATTAAACAGACGAGACTGAAGATGGATCATTCATTACTGGAGTTCTTGACATCAATGGATTGTGATGAGATGTCCAGAGACTTATTTTTGTCTCACGGAATAAGTTGTGTTTACACCGTAGAAAAAGAAGATGTGATTTTGGTTGGTAGCACAGAGAAATCACTCGCTGAGGCCGAGAAGAAGCTGAAGACAGATCTTATATTCAAGAGTTTGTCTGTAGAAGATCAGGCTGTCCTTGCACTTCCACAGTGCCAGACTCATATCAGTAAACTAGATAATGAGAACAACACTCCTCAAAAGAAGGTGTTAATAAACTTCACAAGACAGAGAAATGAAGTCAGAGTTTCTGGATTTAGTGAATCAGTGATGAAGGTCAGTGAAAGCTTAAAAGATTTTATGACGAAACACACTAGAATTGAAGAGACTGTTTTTGTTAAGTCACATGCTGTGGTCGAATTCATAAAAGACCAAAAATCGCAGGACTGGCAGCATTTTAAGCAGTCTGATGAGGTAAAAGTGAATTTTGATATAAAGAGACCCTGTATCAAACTGTCTGGAGAGCGTAGGTTTGTCCAGCCAGCCATGACCTTCTTCAAGAAGATGGCTGATGCTCTCCACACTGACACGCTGATCATTAAAAAAGCAGGAGCAGAGGAATTATTTTACAGATATACTTTTGGACATATGCTGACAGCGTTAATGAATGAACACAAATTTGTGGTTGTGCTCCAGAAAGAACACATGCTGATAAATACAAGTGGAGGTAAATCTGCAGGTTTTAAATTTTGGGTGGAGGGATTTAATGCACAATTCAATTTGTGTAGATGCCCCCAAATTGTGAGAGAAATCTATTTATCTTAAAAGTTATGTCTCAGATATTTCTCCTGCGAAAATGTCTCTATCTCACATCTCACAAGAGTCTTACAAATATCTCCATTAGAGTTTCAGAAAAGATCTCAACAATGTCACAAACTGGGCTCAGATTTGCCAAGTCTGCAAAAAAAGTCAAAATTACTGAAGATTTGAATGTGAACTCAAATTTACTCAAATCACAATTGATTTACAATTTACCAGATTATTTTAGCTCTTTAATGTTTTTGAACAGTTGTCTTGATTGTATTTTTTTCTTCTAAGCACTTTTAGGAGAAACATCTGAGACAAAGGTGATATTTAAATAAATAAAAAAAATGAGATCCCCATTAAATTTTCTGAGCAAATTTTCCTCTGGGTTAAATCAGTAAATTCAGCGATATGTTACAATGTGAAATCTTTTTATTGTTATTAGGTTCAGCCTCCACTCGCTCTCACAAAGCACATGTTATGCGTGTGGGTCCAGTGACAGTGGAGATTGTAGAAGGAGACATCACTAAAGAAAGAACTTGTGCTATTGTCAACTCCTCAAATCACACCTTTACTCTGAAATCAGGTTCTCACAATGTTTCTTAAATAATTGATTCAAATCATCTATTTATTCATCACTAACTTACAATTTAAATGCAAATATAATGTCTAGAACTTTCATTAGGTTGTTGGTAAAGAATGAATAATCTCTTTGAAATCCAGGGGTCTCCAAGGCCATTTTAGACGCTGCTGGGTTACGAGTGGAGCAGGAATGTTTTCAGATTGGTATTTTTTTTGTTTATTATTTCTTCTTTGTGGATGAATATTAGATTACACAAAAGGTCTGATGACACTTGGATTTTTTTGGTGAATACCATGTTTTTCCAAAGCAAGTGCACCAAATTTCCAGCAATCAGAGATTGTGACCTCACCTGGACAGCTTCCGTGTGGAAACATCATCCATATTGTTGGACGTAACACTCCGGAAAACATTAAAAATGCTGTTTTGTCGGTTCTGAAGATATGTGAGACAAACCGTTTGTCCTCTGTGGCGTTTCCTGCTCTTGGTACAGGTAACAGTCTTTGTTTGATCTTATCATTGCATGGTCATATTTTTCACTTTGTAACCCTAAATAAAGCTTTTCTTCTGCTGACAAATGTGTGTGTGTGTCTTGAACTCTTCAGGTCAAGGTGGAGCAAATCCAGCTGCGGTTGCAAACGCAATGATGGATGCCGTTATTGACTTTGTGAAGAATGAGAGACCAGTGAATGTGAAGTTGGTCAAGTTAATCATATTCCAGTCCATCA
Organism: Ambastaia sidthimunki; assembly: GCA_036877625.1. Taxonomy (NCBI): domain Eukaryota; kingdom Metazoa; phylum Chordata; class Actinopteri; order Cypriniformes; family Botiidae; genus Ambastaia; species Ambastaia sidthimunki. The sequence continues at coordinate 45,493 of JAZGTK010000099.1, read as the reverse complement.
TGGTGGCAGATTTTAACAAAAGCATGCTCAGAAGATCCGGTGAGAAAGTAATGAAACACAAAAGCTTTGTTGACATGTTGAAAGGTCAGTAAATCAGCCACAATGTCATTTAAATTCATTTCAATTTGTTTGTGTTAGTAAGTTATTTCCTACTCTGTCTATCACACAGACTGGTTTTGGGGCGTATCACCCATAAATGAAGAGTTTGTGATCGTAGTCAAGGAAATTGAACCTGTCATCTTGCAACTGTGTGGAGAAACTCCACAGGACTTGAATAAGGCTAAAGACGTGATCAACAGCTTGATAATGGAGTATTTGAACATCACTCCGTGATCCAGCCAATGGTCGTTTTAGGGGGGCTGTCCTGAATTAGCCTGACACCCCAAATCTGATATCATAGTTGTTGCTATTATTCACTTTTTTCAACTTTTTGACTCTCATTCTTATGTTGAAATATCATGTAAAACTGGCAGGTTAAGTTTTTTCACATAGCATATTTGAAACACAATATAAAGAAAATGAGAAACACAGAAGTGAAAGAAGATTAAAATCATTAAAGAAAACAAAATAAGAGTTTGATTTAAAAACGCATAGAAACAATTGTAATGCAAGTATAAACAAAAGGAAGTACTATTGTTTCTGTTATTGCTTTCAAAGTATTTATTATTATATTTATTATATTAGTAATATATTATGCTGTATATAAGTAATGTATTGTGCAGATGTATCTGTAAATAAGACAAGAAATGTTCTTATTAATTATGCAAAGAAATGTATGGGGACACAATGCACACATCTCAGGAGAGGTTGTCAATAATAACAGGTAAATAGAGACCTTTATGTCGAAATAAAGTTTAAATGGGTGTTTAAAGTTGCAGTCCGTAACTTTTGCCTCTGTCGCCATCTATGTGTGAAACATGAATTTGCAGGTTGCTGGAGGAGCAAGTTTTGTCACATCCGCAATTTACAAACGTGACATAACCACAAGTCAAATTGACATTTCCAGGGAAATTGTACATGACAGCCTAAATTATAAACTTTCGTTGTGAATCAGGGTAAGGTTTTGAACTGATTTTTGTTCATTTTTTTAACCAAAAAAGCTACAGATTGCAACTTTAAACTGAAAATACAAAACTGTTTGGATATTAGGCTTTAATATTTGTATATATGTTGTTGGACAATATTGTCCAAAAGTCACTCGAAGAATAAATGCAATGCAATTTATTAAAATGCGACATGAGTTTGTTCAGCATTATCCTTTATTTCTCGTTATTTAGTTGCAGGGGGAGAAAACGGAGGATTTTCTTGGACGGGCGCGTCTGCAGCGGAGCAGCTGGCCGTACGCGTGCCGGAAATCCCGGTTGAGTGATGGATACAGGATGGGGTTCAGCGCTGAGTTCAGATACCCCAACCAAAGCACGACAGAGTGGGTGAGTTCAGACGGCTTCGTCTCCGTCCAGATGCCCAGATATGTGAAGTAGGTAAAATAAGGGAACCAGCAAAGGACAAATGCGCCGAGCACTGCGGCGAGCGTCACCGTTGCTTTGTGTTCGCGCACAGCGGCTGCGGACTGCGCGCAGGACGGAGTGGCTGCGCGGATACGACACACCTACATGAAGAGAAAGATATTACATTATTTCATTTTATAACCTTTCAACATTTTCAGCATCACAAAATGTTTATGAAAAAGGGCCGTTTAGAAGCATCAGTAAGGCTAAATAGCTGATTAAAAGTGATAAAACAGTCAAAACTGAATACAAACTGAATTTTTAGCTTACAAAGTTAAAGTCAAATAAATCCGTACCTGTTCACGCGCAACGCAGAAGATGCGATGGTACATCCCACACATGACCAGCAGAGGGAGGTAGAAGATCCCAACGGAGAAAAGCAGGACGTATTTATTATTCCACTCATACCTGCAGGCCTTGCCTTCCTCTCCCTCATCCCACATATGCCAGCTCTGGTTCTGCACTCGGAAGTCCGGTGTGTTCCAGCCTAGGTTAATGGGCAGGAAAGACAGAGCCACAGAGCACGCCCAGATCCCGGTGAGAGTGATGGCCACACGCGGTGCCGTGACCCTTCTGGGATAGCTGAGCGGGCTCGAGATCGCAAGATATCGATCCACGCTGATGGCCAACAGCGTCAGGATGGAGGCAGAGCAAAGCATCACATCTAGCGAGATGTAGACGCTACAAAACACTCCCCCGAGAGGCCATTTACCCTCACGCAGTTCCAGCATGGCTGAAAACGGCAGGACGAGCAGAGCCAACATCAGGTCCGTGACGGCCAGTGATACTATAAAACAGCTATTGATCTGGTGCAGACGCCGGCTGGTGGCCACAGCCAAGCAAACCAGAACATTTCCACAAATGGTCAGCGTGATGAAGGCCACGAGGACCAGCCAGCGCAGGAGGGTGGAGATCATGCTTTCCAGCTGAAGTTTTTTTAACCGGAGCTTTTGTTTTTCTAGGTCAATAATGCTACATCCAAACCAGACTAGTTATGAATTGACTCTTATCTGTTTATCTCAAACATTTAATGAGGCAATATGAGGACCATCTTGTTGGAAAGAGCGTTAAACTGACATTAACACCTACAGGTCGCTTCCCATATTTCTGTCAAGGTTTATTCCTACAAGACAAAAGACAGAGTTACAGGAAAATCAGATCAAACAGATAAGCAGACAGTTGAGTTTATTAACATAGTTGCCACAAGACTATAGTTAAACAAAATTTGTAATCGCTGTCAGCAGAATTTTCATCAGCAGTTACTCTCCACCATTCATAATCCGAATCTTACGTGTTAGTACAGAGAAATGTTAATGAATGCACTTGTCTGATACGCTGTGGTATTATGTCTTCTGGAAGGTCACCAAAATAAATTTAATGCAAATTTAAATCTAAATCGAATGCAAATTTAATGCAAAACTTCGGCCCCTGGGTACTACAAGGACAAAAGTTCTCAGTTACACACACAAGACCTCAGAAAATGAGATTAAATGCTGTTATGTGGAGATTTATATATTGTTAATGTATTTCACAGTGAAGCTTAAATCAATCAATAAATAAATAAATAATGTTTTTTTAAAATACATCTGAAGCTGTAATTAGTTGATACTGTTGAACACTGTTAAGATTTGTGGTTGTACATGTGTTTGGAGGGAGGTAAAGCCCATCATCTCTCTCTCTCTCTCTCTCTCTTACACACACACACACGTTATTTTAAAAGTTCAAGGATGTATTAACATTATTGCTTGGTTATAGGAACATCATGTTTAATTTTGTAACCTTTGTAAAATGTTCCACTAACTACTATAAGAATAACATTTTTTATATGTATAAGTTCTACTAATGTTACTGTAAGAATGTTTTGAGAACTTTTAGCCAATGTTCTGAGAATATTCCCTGTTAGCTGGAGAAATGTATTTTTTCCAGTAAATGTCTGATTAGATTAATTGTTTATGTTTGTCTGGAATATTAACAGTCATTTCCTGAGTAAAGTGCAAAATTGCATTGGGTTGTTTTATTTTTCTTTATTTAATAAGTTTAATTGTTAGCATGATATAATGGCAATGAAATCTTGTTTTCTACATCTCAGGCCCAATCAAGAATCAGAGTAATTTTATCAGCAGAAAGTTATTGGCACAAAATGGGGCGCAAACTACATCCCTAACAGGTAACGTTCTTAGAACATTGGCTAACATTTTCCAAAGGTTCTTCAAACTGTATACCTTGAATTCACTGTAAGTGGCTTTGGATAAAAGTGTCTGTGATTTGTGTTTTTGATTTATCATGTCTCTAAGACTGCAATCTCTCTCGCTTTCTCTTTCTCTCTCTGCCGTCACTTTGTTGCCACAGGAACGTGTTTATTCGAGAAGCATTTCCACTTTACAGAGGTCTAAAAAACTGCATGTTGCGAGGTTGCAACATTAATGCAGTAGAGAGAAACGGCAACAGCCACAGCCCAATTAAAACACATTCACTCACATTCTTAGCAGTGTAGAAACATGGGCTGAAATAAGTTTCCATGGCTACATTCCAATGATGCTACACAGCACATTATATAATTCATTTGTGTTGTGTCCTGCTAGAAGATGTTAAAATATCTGTTTGCTTTAATGTTATTTCCTGTTTTTATTTTTACACACATATTAATAAATTAAAATACGGTTTTCTTTTTTCCATGTGGAGAACTGTGTTCATGCACTGCCCACAATGACTTCCACCCAGCTAACAACTTTGGGTTGTAAGAACGTGGCTGTTAATTAATGAAACATTAAAAATGTTATTTTTAATGTTCTAGGAACATTCAAAACATACAGTTTTTTTAGTCATAATATTATGCTGCTTGGTTAAGAATGTTAAATTCTGTAGCTCCGCTAACAACTTAAGAATAACGTTTTTGATATATAGGACATACATCGTTAAATAAACATTCTACTAAGTTACTGCATGAACATTTTTTGAGAACTTTAAAGACTTTTAAAGAACATTAGCCAACATTTTGAGAATGTTTCTTATTAGCTGGCCGGTGAATCAGTCTCAAATGAGTGATCTGAGGGTGCAACAGTGAGTCAGATTCAATATTATTCACTCAGTTAACAGTGAATCAGAACACTGATGCTATAGAATCAGACAGGAGGAGAATAAAACTGATCATCAGGTGCCAGAATAACCAACTAACCGTGTGCTAAATTAACAGCCTAAATAAAAAATGCAAATGTACCGAATTTTCATTGGCTGAAGTGAAATCGCAATTTATGTTAATGATAGCAGGACAAATTGTAGGTGTGCGGTTGGTATAACGTTCACTGCATGTGTAGACTAAAGAGAAACTGATGATAACTCATTCATCTTTAAACAATTATCAGCTCCAATAATTCTTTCTGTGTTCCATCCTTCCGCTGTTTAGCTTCTTGGCTTGGAATTGCAAATAAATTGCCAGCAGATTTTCCAAAGCTTGGAACACACTCACCCATATATGTGAACATGTTAAACAAACCATAGTAAACATTCTTACAGTGCCCTTATATGTCCTAAACCTTTTGAAGTGCATGCTCAATTTAACTCAGTTTAACTTTAAACTTCTGTAACAACCTACTATGAAATCCATGCATTTATTTATGAAATCCATACAGTATATAAACATACCACTTTGTTATGTATAGAGCTGTATAGCTTCTCCACATACTCAATTATTAACGTTCAACTTTAAAAACAGAGTTTTCTTACTTTAAGAGCTTCTTGAAGGACTGATCTCACAGGTGAATGGTGGACAATGATGGAGCTCAAGATTCATAAACTGATGTTCAAACGGTTGAAACAGAGACTGAAATCAGTTTGTTCTTCTGTCCTCTTCATCTCACTTTTCCACTCCCTCCGTCCCTCTGTATTTACAATCTATATCTTATCACCATATACACACTTAGTTCTGCTTTTCTCACGGGACACTTGCTGCTGTTTTGGACTCAAACGTTTAGGATGTGTCTCTTATACTGCAACTTTTTCTTGATGTTGTTCATTCTGATCTCTCAACAGATACAAAAGCAACATTTAAACATTTACTGTCAGGGTTAATGGAGCAATCAGTGCGGGGGATGGCGCCATAACAGAGGAGCTACAGTATAAAGTGACATATAATATTTATAATGTAATAAAAATGATCAACTGTATAATCCATAAGTTCACTTGCAAGGAACTGAGAACATAATGGATCAACGTGTGCACTGTAAAACATTAATGTGGCTATTAATTATTATCATCTATTGTTATAAATATTTTTGTTATTTTATAATAAAATATTTTATGCATTTTTATTTTACATTTTGCTTTCTTGTGTTACCCAAATTAATTTCTATAATTTAAAATACATTAAATGTTATTTGATGCATGTTGTCTGGGTTTAAATGTGACACTTTTCATAAAATATTTATGCAAACATAATGTTTTATTAATCCATACAAAACATTTTGATGCAACGCTGATTTTTTTGCTTTTCCAACATTTTGTAACCTCGATAGCAATTCCAGTAACATTTTCCATAGCAATCTGCCATCATTAGAGCAATGCGTTATGATCACTTATTTGTTGTATAGACATGACTCAGTTGTGCGTTAGAAACATTGTGTTATTGTACAAGTTCAACACGTGTGATATATGTGTTGCTTACGCAAGGCTTTTGGTGTGTTTTTAATCAAAATGATAAGGATTCCACCAAAAAACTAAACCACTTTGCTTAAGGTTATAATTATTAGTTGATAAGGTGTTTGACATTAGCTTTAATGACTGACAGCCGGATAGTAAAATCCAGCCCGTGCTTTAGTTTTATCAGTGTAATTAAGTAGCACACAGTGTGAACTGATAAGAAATGAGGTGAGTGATATGAAGTCAGTGACAGCTGCTGCTGGTGTTAATGATACTCCACCTGAGAGACGCTAGTATAAACTGATATAGTATAAACTGATTCAGTATAAACTGATTCAGAGTAAACTGATTCAGAGTAAACTGATATAGTATAAACTGATTCAGAGTAAACTGATTCAGAGTAAACTGATTCAGAGTAAACTGATATAGTATAAACTGATTCAGAGTAAACTGATTCAGTATAAACTGATTCAGAGTAAACTGATTTCTGATTCAGGTACGGATTCACACAGTGACCCAACAGACTCAAAAAGCACAACACAAAAAATACCAGTTAAGTTAAACGCATTGTGCAACTGCAGCTAAATGAATATAAACACAAACATGTGATGGTGAAAGCAAATTGGTTTCATTTATATTTCACATCAATACCTTCATGTTGTTTAAAGCATAAAGGTGATAATGAGTTGTACACCAGTTTTCCAAACCTGACCTGGATATTTACAAGTGTTCTTAAACTCTGTTTACATCTTGCTGTATGTTTTACAGTGTGTAACAAGTGAGAGATTTCTTGTTTTGTCACTATATCACACAGGCTCACTTGTATTTATAGCTTTAAAGAAAAACTTCAATCAATTTACAGAGAAAGCAGAAAATACTGGGAGAGAAACTGAAGACAAAACAATGGCAGAAATCTGTGAGTGTCTAACAAGCTATAAATATATAATACAAGCTATTCAAACAACAGCCGTACGAACAGAGGACACAATCACAAGAGTAAACACTGTTTCACACACATCTCAACACCTGTGACGCTCTACGAACGACGGCGTCTAATGACTCGTGTTTCTGCATCTGTGTCGCATGTGCGTGTTTGTTTGAAGGACGTTTCCTGTCAGCCGGATTATTTTTCGCTCTGTGCCTCTTCTGGGCCAATTAACAGGGATTCAAAATATCTTCTGGTGCTTAGATCCTGTCTATGTGTATTATTCTCATCTGTGTGTGTGTGTGTGTGTGTGTGTAAGGCCAGAAGGACTCTCCACTCTTTGCCTGTCATTATCCAGCGCAGACACAGCACTGAACTCGATGTTGAGGGTCTCCAGCCACGTCTGTTCTCTGACCTTCCTGTCTGGAGTCACCTAGCAACTCCTGACCTCCTCAAGCTCCTTCTGCCGCTCTCGTTGCACAGATGAACTGCCTGTTTGAGATGAAATTAAGACCAAGGGCAAACAATAGAAGAATAGAATAGCTCATCGACTCAAAAGCAAATCTCCCAGGCAACGTCATATTATAAGAACAAAAAACTTCTGCTTGATGTTCCACCTTGATGAAATATTCTAAGTAAATAGATTAAAGGCTTTAAACGAAAGGGACTTGATTGTTTAACCTGATTAAAACTGTATAATGGACCAAGATCAAAATCAAAGCTACTGTAAATAAAGTCCTCCATAAAGGTGCTATATGTGATATATTTAGGTGTTAAAATACATGCATGTTGCCTGATATATACACATATACATACACACACATATTATATTATTGAGCAAATACATGACAGATCAGTGTTCAACACAATCTCCTTACCTCACCTCGATTCAGATGGTAAGTTTATAATAATGATTTATAATTTCAGCTGTTGGGTCTGATTTCCTTGGAAATGTCAGTTTGGCTTCATCTGACTTTAACATAGGTAATGAAAAGTACATTGAGTGCAATTTTATGTTTGAAACAGAGATGGCGATAGAGAGGCAAAAGTTATGGATGCAGCTTTAATGTAGTCTGCTTTTAATAAACTTTATATTGGTTGCCTGTTCATAAAACCTAAGAGGCGTTAAATATGCCTCGACAAACCCCGACAATGTTTAAACATCACACAGTAACTGGAGCATGAATTTACATTAGACTACAAATCCAAACACTGCCTGGACTTTGCGTCCTCATTTCAGCCGCTGTGTAGTGCTTTTGTGTTTTCGTAAATGTGTGTGTGTGTATGTTTTAGTGTTTCATTATCTGTAAGCGTGTGTGTGTGTGTGTGTGTGTGAACTGTGGCTTTCCACTGGGATCTGTCACATCATATTGTCATCCTAGCAAAGGCCGACCTTATATCTCCAGAGACACATGCTGTTCTGATCTCAAGCCCCCTCTCTGAAGAACACCACAGAAGAAGAACAGAGGGGGTCTCGCCCCTCCACAAACACAACCTCTCTTGGGAGGGGTCAGATGAAACACATTATCTTCTGCGTCTCAATGCGAGTTACTGAGGCATCTGCATGTTTTTAAGAGCATTTTCAGATTAGCAAAGAGACGGATGGTAAAAAAATAATGAGACAAAGATGAGGATAGAGAAGCAGAATAGAGAGAGTCTTACCTGTGTGATTTAAACTGCATCCTCTGATTAAGAAAACATTATAAACTGAAAAGTGTGTATTGGAATTTCATACTTTGGCCCCAAAGCCTAATAGCTTTATTTTGTAATTTAAGCATAAAATACTTCATAATCTACTTCAGAAACAGCAGATTATAGATCATAACAGATTAAAATGAAACCTTGCACAATATGGACTCAATATGGCATGTTTTATGGCAAGTAATTGCAAAAATCAGCTCAAAAAGCAATCTATACACTTTCAAAAAGATAGTAAAAATATTGCAATTATTAACTTAATCACGTTTTACCTGGTGAACGAACAACAAGATTGCCATGGCAACGGGAACACCTGCTCGAGACCGGATCGCATCCTGCGTTACTCTGAGGCATCTGTTCACCGGAAATGATAAATACAGCTGATTCCGGTAAAAAAGCTGGTAATTGTTTGAGTTTATTAATAATATTATTAGTTTTGATCACATACATTCGCGGTTGAAGTGGAAAATCTGCGTTTTGCGTCACCGGTAAGCACGTGCTCTTCATAACTACATTATCCGTCATGCTCTCACTTACTATTACTAGCACAACGCTTAACAAGTTTAACAAGTTAATTATATTATGAATTATAAAATTAAACAACTATAAATATATCTATATTTCTCCAAACAGAGGGAAGAGTAAGATATCCAGCTGTATTTGTCAGTAAATAAACCCAATAATTAGAAAACCAATGTGTGTTTACAATTTACCTAAAAGAAATAGTCAAATTTTGTTTATCCTGTAACTAAAGTCAGCGTATTAATGCATAACCCTAATAACTCTGTTCCTTTCTGTTTCAAATAAACACTAATTCCAAATACGTTTCAAGAACCTTTAAAGTCAACACACCCTGAAGGAACCTTATACATTTTTCATCTAGTAAACAAAATCATACATTATACAAGCGAATTAAAGTTTAAGCTTCCCAACAAACATACAACCACTTACAAAAACTGCTATGAGGGATTATGGTCCTGTCACCGTTTTGGGACGTGTCCCACTTTAATGCAAAGGAATTTAAGCAGCCTAGTTTGTTATTATCTTGTACCTTGTTGTATGTCACTTTGCCTAATAATGCTGATCTTAGGGTTTGTCGTGTTTCAGAGACACTGGCCTGCAATAGGAAATGTATCGCGATAGCTTTAGGTACAATTCTTTTGTGAGAGCTACTTAGTCCACTTGGTCTTTGTCATGGAGAGAGAGCCCAGCTTTGAAGAGATTCTGCAGTCATTTAGGGCTACTGTCCCATTACATGCACTGCTGAGATGTACTTTTTTTGTACAAGTCTTACACTGAGACAGAATCTGGTCCAAAATGGTGAATAGCCCCTGACAGCAGCTTATTAATCAAAGACAGCCAGCAGGGCATGAATAGATCTGGAGTCAGTTTAAAAGTACAAAGTGTGTTTCTACATATAAAGCCATGAGTGTGTTGAGAAAGACAGTGTTTGAATTTATCACTGGTTCTTCATGGTTCACAGATCTCCTCCTACACAGCATTCAGTGACTCCCAAAGCCTTCAGAGAAAGCTGTTGTAACGTTTCCTTAGCATTTCCATTTAGTAACAAAAACGTTATTTTGAATGTTCTAGGAACATCCAGTTTTTAAGTCATTGTATTAACATTTTTGTTTGGTTAAAAGAAACTTATTTAAAGTTTTTTTAATTGTTTTTTTTTGTAACAACTTAAGAATAATTTTTTTTATTAATATGAATTATAACATGAATCAAAAAACATTCAACTAACGTTACTGCACGGCTGTTTTTGATAATTTTGAGAGAACATTTAGAGATCGTTAGCCAAAGTTTTGAGAACGTTCCCTCTTAGCTGTGTAGTACTTTAGAACCTGCAGTCTTTCCTAATTATGTGTCAGGAGAGCCAGTAAAATACAAACCTTCATGTTGTCAGTATATCATGCGCTTAAATTTTATAACTGTGAGAGCAGGTTTTGTTAAAACATCATGGGGAAGAGAGGTTTAATTTGCAAGAAAAGATGCAACATCTTTATTTGTTGCTTAACCTTGAAATTGCAGTTTATTTAGCTACAAATCAGTCGCTAAAGCCCCACATGTCAATCCCATAATACATCAACGTTTTCTGACCTCTAGCAGATGATAGCTGTCCATTTAAAAGATCATAAGTGATGTGATGTGTAACCCAACCTCACATCACATCATGACCTTAAAATGTTGAAGCAAAGCCCTTCAGATGTAGTCAAGCATCATGTTGCATTAATCTGGTGCGTTTATAATTCAGCTGCAGATAGTAATGTTGTACGGTATTTGGCAAAGTAGTTCACAGTCACAGAATGTCATATATTGCTCCATTGCAAAAAATATAAGTCTGATTTTAGACTGTATTAAAACCCAAAGGAGGTGTGACTTCACATACCAGAGGGCAGAGAGTCATGCATGAAAATCACATACTTGGCCTAATGCAGTCACTTCCTTTGAATTTTGCGTGGCAGCCAGCTGAACAGTTTCCTGTATAATTTCTTCCTTTTGATTTTGGCCCTAAACAGCGGTTGATTCTGGGGGTAAATCTGAGACACAATCTGAGGCTGAGAGTAAAACTGAGACGGTGTCTGAATCGGACACAAATTCTGAGACTGAATCCGATAGATGATCTGAGACTGAGTGCGAGACTGAATCTGTGGCATAATCTGAGACGACATACGAGACCGAGTCTGAGACCGAGTCTGAGAAACTATATGAGACTGACTATGAATTTGAGCTTGAGACTGACTCTGAGCTTGAGACTGACTCTGAGCATGAGTCTGACTCTGAGCATGAGTCTGACTCTGAGCATGAGTCTGACTCTGAGCATGAGTCTGACTCTGAGCATGAGACTGACTCTGAGCATGAGACTGACTCTGAGTCTCAGTTTGAGACTGACTCTGAGCATGAGTCTGACTCTGAGCATGAGACTGACTCTGAGCATGAGACTGACTCTGAGCATGAGACTGACTCTGAGCATGAGACTGACTCTGAGCATGAGACTGACTCTGAGCATGAGTCTGACTCTGAGCATGAGTCTGACTCTGAGCCTGAGTCTGACTCTGAGCCTGAGTCTGACTCTGAGCACGAGACTGACTCTGAGCACGAGACTGACTCTGAGCACGAGACTGACTCTGAGCACGAGACTGACTCTGAGCTTTAGATTGAATTTGAGACATAATCTGAAAAGTATTTTGAGTTTGATATTGAGTCTGAGCCTGAATCTGAGACTTAATCTGAGAAATAATCTGGGGTTGAGACTGACTCTCAGATTGCATTTGGGTCATAATGTTGATGGTGAGCTGCTGTAATTTATGGTTCTGAATGAGTGAGGCGAGTAAAGAATGAAATCCGTCATATCCTTCATCTCTTCTCGCTGGAGACAGACTCTGAAATAACTCCTGAAATCTTCTCTCCTGTTGCCGGAAGTCATACTCCACACTAGAACAAACACAACATCAGAAAAGAGCCACAGACAGAAATGGACAGCTGGGGGCAGTAAAGAGCATTAGTTCTCATCGTTCATGCTGTATGTAGTTTTTTAACATTTGTAGTCTCATTGGGTGCTCTCACCTGTAGACAGCACATGCAGTTTTCTGGCAGGTAGAACAGTCACTAAGATCTTGGCCAGTGTGAAAACATCGCCGACTACAAAAAGAGCAACAAGCAAAAAAAAAAGGTTGTAAACAACATTCTTCTGTAATGACTTTGGTTTCTTTAACAGGAAATGACTAGGACTGCATAAAAAGGAAAAAATACCAGTTGTAAATTAAGTCAATATAATCTATATTAGTCAATATATTTTAAGATAAAAAACTAAAATAATACAAATACACTTGTTCTATTTTGAGAATAAAGCCATTATGTTTCCAGAATAAAACATTTAAAGAAAAAATGTCAGAATAAATTAGCAGTACGTGTTTATTATATTAGGCATCAAATTACATCTGGAAGCAAAATAACTTCATTCTCAATACAATTTTTAAAATATTAATAATATTGTTTCTCTCTTAAAATAGTTAATTAACTTTAATTTTGACACATAGATTTATTTATTTATTTTACTCAGCTCTAATCCTCCTCCATACTCACTCACATCCATAAATCCAATTACAAACCTGCTAAAACAGCTCATGTATCGTATTATTGACCTGCCTTTGGAAATAAAAGTTAATCTACATAAAAAATTAAATCATACCTTCCTTTTTTGCAGCTCCACTCTGAATATTTCTTACAATTACCTCTAACACATCCTGTTCTCCAGACACACTCGTCTATTATTTGCTAATCTTGAAGAAATTTCTCCATCTCTCACCCTTTGCTGAGCGCATGGCTCATCTCCAAGTCCTGGATGACGTTGAGAAGAGTTGTGACTCTCTTCTTGTTGGCCTGCAGACTTGCCTCCACTACCTCTAATCTTTGCTCAGGGTTCTGTGATCTGCTGCGGTGAGGTGATGCAGGAAGCAGCCGGACAGCAGAAGCAGGGTGGTCATGCTTTAGGGAACACTGTTCATTTGGAACAGACCCAAACGCCTGTGAGATGGATCTGGAATGATATTCTGTCTGTGATTCTGCATCCTGGAGACTTTCAGGGTTTGGTGTGTGTTGCACAGGTGTGTTTTGAAGGGAAGAAGTTCTTGGGGAAGTTCCTGAGGGTGATTGATGTGGGACTGGATCTGAGGTTGCATCTGTGCAGTCCTTTATGAGTTTGAAAGCTGGAGTTAGCGGAGGTGCAGTAGAAGGCTTTGGAGGTCGGTTTTGTGCTCTTTGGGTCACAGATGGGGTCAGTTTGTTCTCTTCCCGTAGCGGTTGTAGATGTGTAGCATTGGTCGTTTGATGATTCAGTTCTGATGTTTTAAGATCAGCTTGAGTCTTTGAGTCTGTGTCGCTCATAGACTTAAATCCAGTCCTGACGTGTATATCAGCTTGAGGAGAAGTCCTAGTGGTAACATCTAGTAATGAGGACTCAAGAGGACCATTATTTAGCGGATTTAGGACAGGACGTTGGAGAACTTCGGGTTTTGGCTGTCTGCACGGTGTATTCGAATGAACACATAAAGCGTGCAAAGTTGTTTTGACCTCAGGGCTCGTTCTGGAATGTTCTTTGGTGTACGAATGCACCTCTGCCTCAGTTTGAGTGGCGGTAATTGAATGTTTGAGGTTCTGATGGTTGATTGTTTGTGTTGTAAGCGTCGATGTGTGATGCACTGACGTATCTGGGGCATGTAAAAACAATCGAGTGTCATTCTGGCTTTTGGTCTCAGTGTGAAGATACGACAGTGGATCTTTATGAGAGCTTATACCCTGCGGTGATGCGCTGCTGGTGTTTGTTCTGTGTGTGTTTGCGTCTGAGGATGTGTTGGAAGGGGGCTTGTGTGCGCTCGTGTTTCGAGGTGGGCTTGTGGCGGTGGGCATCGATGCGTTGCGACAGGAGTGCGGTACGCTGTGAGCTTTCTGAGGCTCGGCGTGTGTACGTATGCGAGTTACCAAAGACAAATGTGGATGTAATTTAGCAAGAGAGGGGACTGAGGATTCTGGCTCTGTGTCAGCACAGATCTGTGTGATGTTCTGAGGCCTAATGTTGAAATTTGTGCGTGAGCACTTCAACGTATTAGCATGCATGTCCGATTTGGAGTGCAACCCATTAGGTAGTTGATCCTGCTTTTGAAAATCTGAAGCTGTTGAAGATATGACACCTTTAGGTACACCTGTAGTTTGATGTTTACCATTTAAATGTGAATGAAAAGATGTTGAGGATCTTGAATCTGATTTAGAATCTGTGCTTATCTGATTTAAATGCGATGTGTGTGAGTATGTAGGAGGTGTGTTACTGTTTTCTGCACCCTGTAGTTTGAAGGTCTGCTTCATGCTCATGGTGGTTTCAGTAGTTTGCAACTGGTTCACTGTAGTTTGCAACTGGTTTGTTGATTTGAGACTTGCGTTCATAAGTGGTTTGCTGGTGCTTGTCACCTCTGTGGCACCGGGTTTCTCTGTGTTGGCCTGTTTGTGTATGTGGGGAGGGTGTGGGGTCAGTGGGAGTCTGGGAGGGCAGGTGTGAGGCAAGTTTAAGGGTGTGTTTAAGGCTCTGAATGGAACTCTATCACCCATCAGGGTAACAGCAAGCCTGTGCTTCTGCAGAACTGATGCATGACCCGAATGATTAATGTGTGTGTCAGCACTAGATTCCCATTTGAGTGTGTGACGATTACTGAGGTTCGATGCGTCAGTCTGCAACACAGATAATGGCCCGTTTTTCCCAGGATAAAGTGGCGATCCCAAAGAACTGATTGAAGTTGGGGATGTGTTTGTCTTGGTTTGGCTGTAGACTACAGGAAGTGCTGGATTCTGCCTCCCTCCACAGCTGCTGCAGATGTTTATTGGAGGTCCATGAGGGTCCTTATGACAACAAGGATGTTTCTGTCCTGTGACAGGCTCCTCCCCTTCAGTGACATCACTGCTGATCCCTCCCATTACCTCAGAATCAACCACACTCCCATTGCTGTAGTGACTATTCCTCTTCAATTTGACTTTGCTATTAGCCACGCCCCTCACCGCAGGACTAATTTTGATTGGTTGGATAGTCTTTTTTGAAATTTCACTCTCCAGTCCTTCAAAAGTTACACCCTTTTTTATCTTGTTCTCAGGACTCCTTCGTTTATTAATGATGCTTTTCGTTTTGTCTTTCCCGCCTTCCTCTTTTATTCTCACCTCGTTTGCAATATGGCCATTTGGAGATGTGATCACCCTGTTTTCTGATTGGTTGCTGCATGTATCCGTATGTTTGCCATCCAGCTGCAGTTGGCCGTTCCGTTTTGCAGGTGACGTCTGCACCCCGATGTCACAGTGGTGGGTCAGTGTCAGGGCAGCCATACTGCTCGTCCCATTGGCCACTGTCCTCCAACCACGAGTCCCCACCAGCTCAGGCTCTCCAAGAACTGGCACAGGGGTGGAGGGATTAGCCGCTCGTCTGCCCATCTCAAGTGTGTCTGGTCCAGGCACTCATGATTGGAAATCAATGCATTTGACAGCTTGAATGCACCTGAGGGGGAAGAAGAAGAAGATAATTGTTACAGGGAAATTGATTGATACAATGTGATGAAAATGGCAGGTCTTAAAATCACATGTGAATAATTGTTTGGTGATGTAATGATATTAGGGTTGGTTAGATGTTTCTGACATCATACCTATGGATGTGACATCATAATTAAAGAAAAAGTACTTTTATTTTTATTTTAGAATTTAGGTAGATTTTAGATTTAGGCACACGCACACACACACACACACACAATTGAAACATACAAATTGGAGGATATTTTCAGCTGAAAAGAAACCTTTACATTATTAGTTTCAATATAACCACAGTGTGTTTTCAAATTTATTTTCCATTACAAACTATCTACGAAACAACATGAGCTGCTGTATATGATATCAGTCATAGTGACACACACAGCCCACAAATGGCACCGTTTTCATACAATGACCCACATACACAAACTCCAAAGTACCAACCATCTGCTACTGTATGCAGAAATATATGCAACGCTTTCAGACACCGAAGAGCTGCAATACTTCATAAGAAGTTTGATGCCAACAAAAACTCCTGCTTTAGTAACGGCAGTACTGCTTCAGAAAACCCCAAAGACCCTCCTGCCTCAACAACATGAGTCCAATTTAGAGAGTAAGCAGAAAAGATGAGAGCCAGAGAACAAACTGAAATTCAAAGAACAGGGTGAAATCAAACAGAGAGAGAGAGAGAGAGACAGAGAGAGAGACAGAGACAGAGAGAGAGACAGAGAGAGACAGAGAGAGAGAGATGTGTAATCAGTAAAAATATAACTGTGCTGATTTTATCAAATCTGATCTATTATAATATATAGACAAACAGAGGTCTGTTTGTAGGGTCAACATGAGTGTGTGTGTGTGTTGGGGGGGACTAATTAAATATTTCACACACTGCTAAACATTTTGTTCTGCTCTGACACGATTCTATCCTTTCTACTGCTACACCTGGACCCCTGCCAGCCCCCTTTACTCTCTCTCTCTCTCTCTCTCTCTCTCTTTCAACCCACCTTGGGTATCTTGATAATTTATGCAATCTTCTGACAATGAGGGTGTAATCAGTGGCTGACAGCAAGTTTTCTAATGAACCTCTTAAAAAGTGTGTGTGTGTGTGTGTGTTTGAGGGTTGAGTCTGCCTCTATTTTGTGGCCCAAATGAATGGCACCGAATGGATATTAAAGCCAGAAATGGCCCCTGAAATTCTGGGGCCAGTCAGCCAATGGACCCCATGAGATAAAAAAACACTTGATTAAGTGATTTTGAAATATGCATAAAATCTAGTGCTGTTGGACTGGGCTGTAGAAAATGTCATTAATTACCACACAACAGAACGCAAGGGCCCATCATAATACAAAAACAAACATGTGGGTGTGAAATATGAAACAATACGCCAACACGACATCAAGAATCAGCATATTTAAAGTCCCACAATATACACTTGATGTTATCACATCCCAGTTAACAGGGAACATTCTCAGAATGTTGGCTAACGTTCTCTTAAAGTTCTCTCAAAGTTCTCTCAGAGTTATCTAAAATGATCTTGCAGTAATGAAACGTAGAACGTATATATATATATATATATATATATATAAAAATGGTATCTGTAGGTGTTAGTGAATTGTTTTAAAACATTGCAAAATGAAAAACTGTTTGATTAACATTCTTAAATCCAAGCAATAACATTAACACACTAAAAAAACTGGACGTTTTGAACATTCCTAACATTTTTAATGTTTTTTGTTGCTTAATGGAAACATTAGGGAAATGTTCCCTGAGCCCTCATCCATTTCAGAATATCTGGCTCAGTCCCTCTGGCATTTCTCTCTCTCTCTCTCTCTCTCTCTCTCTCTTTCTCTTGATGTTCTGTTGTGGATGTCAGACTGACCCCTCTGGGTGGCACCAGTCTGTATCTCCACACGTGACAACATGACAACAGTCCAAACTCGCTCCACAAACGCTTCTAGTTTATAAAGCACATAACTAATTCTCCCTTTTGATTACTAACATTTTTAATATATTTGGACCGATACAAAGAAGAGCAGTAAATGATGAAAACACAAGGATCAAGGAACAATGCAAGCTGCTGTAGATTTGAACTTGCATTGCCCAGATGAGCGCCAAAGCTCAATATATGGAAGCACATGCATTCACCGCTAGGCCACGGTTCAGATTACACCACAACGAATAGATTCAAATGAATAGCAATGATACAGATGAGAACAACAATCAAAATAAAAGGTATTTGTTTGGCACACAAGGACCTACCTTCACTTACGTCTTGAGCTCCAAGCTCCAGATCTTCTCGACATGTTGCAGGTGTTTATCTGGAGGTGTCAGGGTCCAGAGAAGGTCCAGTAGTGTTAGCAGCGAGGATGACTCAATTCCGCACATGAGCTTGCGTTCAAACACAGCACCTGCCCTTACAGTCACTTCTCCAGCTCTGCGCAGACAGTAATCATCTCAACTCAGCTGCTGATTGGCTGCCGTCCGGCTGCGTCTCGATGCTCTCTGGAGGCGTCTGCTTTTGATTTGTTTTGATTTGCTCTCACCTTCGATTGCTGAGGCAGCAAGTACAGAGATGCATTGATCAGGGTCTTTAGCTTTGCGCACTCTCTCTCTCTCTGTCTCTCTCTGTCTCTCTCTCTGTCTCTCTCTCTGTCTTTCTCACACACACTATGTCACTCTGTCTTAACCTCTCTACCTCACCCTCTTTCAGATATGCATATCCAGTGCTGGGTCAGTGGCATCCTAAATTCAGCTGAAATTAGGCAGGGCGGGGAGAGAGAGAAAGAGAGTGAGCAAGAGAGAGAGAGAGAGAGAGAGAGTGTGTGGTTCTGCAAGCCAAGGGGCTGTGTGAAAATTACCAACATTATACAAAAACACATTAATAGGTGTATTTAAGGGAAGGTTGACCATCCCTTACATATTCTTTTCCTGTGTGACACCCTGTGATTTATGTGATCTTAGAAGTAATTAATGGAACGAAAAAATGAAAAAATAACATTTACCTTTCAAAATGTAGATAAAAGTGGGGAGGAATTGATTAAACGCAGGATAAGTGTTTAATACACGGCTGGTCAGTTTTGATACGTTAAAACTGATGTAAGGTTTTCAGTTGTGTACCTGTAAGTCATTACATTTACACAGATGTATTTTTATACACATTTGACAGGTAAAAAAATAAAGGTTGCATGCAGAGAGACTTTAATTTTGCTTATGTCAAATCATTTTTATATCTGTGATCTGCGGTTCATAAAAACAGTAATTTAGTTCGTCTGTTTTTTCAACACTAGATGTCACTCTTAACCTGCGTGGAGATTGACAGGAAATAATATTATAGTTATTCAACATTAACCATAACATGCAAAACTTGAAAAAAGCAGCACTTACAAGTCAAACCCACAACCACAAGGACTGTCTGGTACAATTAAACACTTTCTAGCACAAAAGGTTCTTTGTAGCAAACAAAAGTTCAATAGACTATAAAAAGGTATGAAAACAACGGCATCATTGTAAAGAAACGTTTTTAAACAAAACATTAGATTTGTTGTCATAGAACCTGACGGATTGTAGCCGTTGTCAATATTTGTAAAGGTGTTTGTGAATGTTAGTGTGATGTCAGTGTTGTAGGGTCCTAAATGTCTGTTTGTTTCATTTAGGTCTGTCAGCAGATCTTCAGTCACTCTTCCAGGCCTAAAATGAGAGAAATGAGGGCTTGTATTTGTTATGGGTTTATTATTATTATTTCCCATTCCATCATATCAAGGTTCTATATCAGTGTTTTCCAAAATGCTCACAAACTGTTTCTGTTCATTTGTAACCGGATCAGTTTGGGGCGGCAGCTTTAATATACAGAATGAGCAGCAGTGTGTCAGAAAGTGTTTGTGTTCACTGCAGTCAAGTGCTCCAACCTGCCTGCCTGCCTGATGCCCTTGAGACTCAAACACAGCTTCTTAACATTCAGAGAGCATTTCCTGTACCGGGCTGCAGCAAAATAGCCCACAACTCTTTATGTTTGTTCATTATTGCTCCCGTTTGATCAGCATTTATTCTGAGCTCTGATTTGTTCCTCTGGAATTAGAAGAGCTGTTTTTATTACATGACAAAACATTATGTAGATTAATCACCGTATCATACAGGAAGACAACAGGAAGATTGTAAGCAGGGAAAAAAGTGTCATTTACAAGAACGATTATTTTGTTACTGTAGCTGGTTGCGTTGTGTGACTGTCTCTCAGACTGAATGAAGACGGAAACAGGGACTTTTAATTTGTTAAAATTGCAAGACCAATGAAATGCATCAAAACTGACAGATCTGAAGGGACACTGCAGCTAAACTGTTTATGTTATCAAAGGAAAATCATTTTAATTCTTATTAAAAAAAATTGCATTCTACTTTTATTATTGTAATTATTATTGCAAATATTTTTTAATATATATGTGTTTTGATCTGTACTGTAGAATCAACATTAATTTGCTATCCTAATGTCCATTATTTTGAATATGATATTGCTTATATAAAATTAATACAATAATAATACTAATAAGTTTTTGCAAGTTACTTTTGTTGATTATTTTTATCAATCAGATGTATAGGACAATATTATAATAAATAAATACATGTGCCAGTGTGAATGGTCTTATTTCTCGACAATATTATATTGTGTCACATTAAACTTTACACGGTTTTAAACAAAAAAGTAAGAATTTATGTAAAATAAAAATTAACGCTTGTAGTTGCACAATTTAGACACCAGATGTGCGCAAGTGAGTTGCTCTGAGACCCCTCCCACTGGGCGGTTTTCCTATGTATGCTCCTCCCTTTTCCTGTTAAAGCCCCGCCCATGTTCTCCTGTTTCTCAGGCCCCTCCCGACCATCTGCCACAACGCCGACATTTCCTGCAGTCCAGCTGCCAGGATTGAGTTCATCCTCTTCCTGCTTTTCTGCGACTAACAGGATGAAAGGACTCCATTCATCCATCGCCCCTCCCTCCCTCTTTTCTTTATCCCGTCTCCCTTGTAAACCAGCAACTCCGGGACGCTAAAAAGTGTCGCACAAACACTCGGGCCGTGCGTCAGCACATGGAGAGGTATTGTATTGAGTTTTAAAGTTTAAAGGGACACAGCACAAACACTCAAGCGTTCACACTCGGTGTTATTTGGTGTAAGAAAGTTAATCCTTTATGACAGCTGCATTTAAAATATTTCCCCTCCAAATGTTAAATGTTTAATGTTATGATAAAACATGTTGTCTTCACTAACTTAGATAGAAATTCTAGGTC